>JAYKAV010000023.1:1232085-1412938 GCA_035582835.1 Phoebastria nigripes
CTGCTGTGTTGTCCCTCCAACAGATATTGGGGTGGTTGAAGTCCCCCATGAGGACCAGGGCTTGTGAACGTGAGGCTGCTCCTATCTGTCTGTAGAGGGCCTCATCTGCTTGGTCTTCCTGGTCGAGTGGCCTGTAGCAGACCCCCACCATAATGTCACCTGTCCCTGCCCTCCCTTTAATCCTGACCCATAAGCTCTTGGTCGGCTCCTCATCCATCCCCAGGCGGAGCTCCATGCACTCCAGCTGGTCATTGACATAGAGGGCGACACCACCTCCTCGTCTCCCCTGCCTGTCCTTCCTAAAGAGCCTGTATCCCTCCATCCCAACACTCCAATCATAGGAGCCATCCCATTACGTCTCCATGATTATGGAGCAAGTCATGTTGGAAGCTACTTCCCAGACATTTAAAGAGCGAGAAGATAATTGAGAACAGCACAGATTTATCGGGACAAATGGTGCCTGACCAATTCATTATGTTCTAGAATGAAATGAGTGCTCTGTGGTTGAAGGAATAGCTGTGGATGTTGTTTACCTTGACAAGGCTTCTAACATGCTCTCCCACACCATCTTTGTAGCTAAACTGGTGAGACATGGATCGCGTAGTGGATGAAAAATTGGTCTGTTGTCTCAAAGAGGAGTGATCAATGGTTTGGAATAAAACTGGCAGGCAACTAGAAGTGATCTTCCTTAGCGATCAGTACTGGGGCTGATGCTGTTGAACATCATCAGCGTGAAGGGGCAACATGCACCCTCAGCAAGTCCATGAATGATGCCAAATTGTGTGTGTGGGAGGGGAGCAGTTGATATGCTAGATTGGAGCAGAGCTTCCATACAGAGGGACCTCAACAAGTGGGAGGAATGGGCTGGTAGAAGCCTCATACTGTTCACAATGCAAACGCACTGTTCTGCCAAGACAGATTAGTACAGGCTGGGGGCCAACTGGCTAGAAAGCAGCTCTGCAGAAAGACCTGGGGGGTCCTGGTGGGCAGCGAGGTGGTCATGAGTCAGCAGGAACAGCCTCAGAGCAATGAAAGCCAATTGCATACTGGGCTGCCTTGTCAAGACTGTAGCCAGCAGGTCAAGTGGTTATTCCTCTCTATTCATTACTTACAAGACCCCATGTAGAGAATTGTGTTCAGTTTTGATCTCCTGTGCAAGAGAGAGAAGAATAAACTGGAGCGAGTCCAGCAGGGAGTAAGATGGTTAAGGAACTGCAGCATAGGAAAATTAAGGAAAGTTAAGGCAGTGCAAGGAGAAGTTGAGAGCGCTGTGCTTGTTTACCCTGGACAAGTTAAGGCTAAGGAAGGATCTAACTGCAGTCTTCCACTACCTTGAGGAGGGATAGAGAGAGGATGGAACCAGAACTGCATAGCAAAAGGACAATTTGGAATGGATACAAGTTGCTACATAGAAAATTCAAAGGCATTAGGAAAATTTCTTAGATATAAGGTAGTTTTATTTCACAGTTAGGGTGCTTAAGTACTGGAACAGGTTGCCTGAAGAGGTTGTGGAGTCTCCATCCTTGCAGATACTGTAACTTGTTAAATCCCTGAGCAACTGATTTAACTTTGGAACTCACCATGTTTTGAGGAGGAGGTTGGGCTTGTCAATCTTCAGAGGTCTTTTCCAACCTAAACTATTCTATAATTATCCCATTCTGTAATAAGTCTTCACCTCTGGACATGACAATCCTTCTGAAATGTAGCAAGATGGGAAAGAAGCGTGAGGTTTGGAAGTTATTCTGTGGGCTTTTGTAGAAGATTTTTTACATCTTAGGTTACTCCTTGAGTCAGCTCTCCTCCTGATTTCCATGGGTTTATTGATCCTTAGAAGTATCGCAGAGCTCTGTTAATGCCTGAATAGCAGCATGGTCCAGCGTACGGGACACAAGACTGCGACTCTTAGCTGGCTTCTGGGCTTGACCATCCTGCTGAGTTGATAATGTACAAGTCACTAGTTTGTTTTCCCCTCCCATTCCTTCCTTCCCTATTTAGACTGCAAACTTTTTGGATTAGGAAGTGAATTTTTACTAGCTGTTTAGCATACAGCATGTTGGTACCTCATATTGGGTAGGCCTGTAAGTGCTATTTTTTGTAAGACACAATCTGAGGTGAGCAATGCTGTAAAAACACAAAGTGTTACAGCTGGAATTTCCCTCAGATGACATTTGTCGTGTAACATTGAGAGAAAATGGAAGTCCTCAGTGCTGTATTGCTCCCAGTAAGAGACTTAAAAAACCTCGTATTATGAATGGAAATGTTAGCAACAGTGACTGGAGACAGGGATTGAATTAGAATAATCTGGGAGGAGAGAGGCTGAAGAGTCTTGTTACAGTTAATGGGGCAGGACGAGGGAGAAGAATCTCTATTTGCTTGTAAGACTCCACTTGTCCCCTGGCTCCCTTCTCTTCCCTCCTCCCAAAATAAAAATAAAGCACAGGGATTTATTTGGGGCTGAAATCCATATGTGACTTGGTGGAAGACTTTGTTGATTCTGTAGTGTTAATTCCTGCAGGATACAGTGAACCCTTGACTTCCAATTAATGTTGACGTAAAGTGCTCACAGGATTTATGAGCCAGAATTAAGAAAAACAGCTGATGTGAACTGCTGCCATAGGCTCTTGAGATTCTTTTGTAGCCAACTTTGCTGCCACTAGAATTGTTTCTGGCAAAGTACTGCAGCTTCCTTTCTTTCCTTTTCCAAAATGGAAGGAAACGTCTGATCATGCCACGTGCACGTGTTCCCTGCAGCTTCTTACAAAGACAGCTGGGACAACTGTTGAAATGAAGAGTTCACAGACCTGGCAAATAGTTCTCATTGCGTTGCCACCCATGAGGCAATAGAAGAGTGACCATAAAGCCCACTCCATGGCCAGAGGCAGATTAACTCCCTTTTGGAAGAGAATCTCCAGCTGCCACACAGGTGATTTAGTAGCTCTGTGTTACTACTTTCTCCTGGGCCATGCAACTGTGGGTACTACTGGGACATGATATCATGCTTCAGCAGTGTTAAATGCCTGAATAGCCCCCCTTGGCTCCCACACACAATGGCTGCCAAGCTAATTTCTGACCATTGCATAAGGGAACTGTGAACCATGTTTGCTGGTTTCCCTACCTTTCCCAAACTGAAAGCCTACATCTAAGACAGCTCAGGTTGGGGCTGAAGCTTTTAAAAATATTTGTTCCTAGCAATTATTTGTCAGAATTCACCCTTTTCTTTAAAAAAAAAAAAAAGAAAAAAGAAGAAAGGATTCTTACCTACTGAGAGTATAAAGCTGGGATTTAAATTACTCTGGAGATGGTATTTCTAAAATTAATACTAGTCTTAGGTTTATATTAACTTGTCCTTTGCTCAGTTTTGCTCTGATAGAGCTACTATGAACATATGGCAGGTGACTCAGAAAGCTTTGAATTTTATTTTGTTACTGCCCCAGCTTGTCTCATTATTCCTCATGAAGTTCCAGGATGTGATCTATGAGTAATTTGTAATTATATGCAACTAGAAAGGTAATGCTGGTCTTGCAGGTAAATCACAGGACTTGATGGCAGGAGGTGTGTAGGTTCTTCAGCTTCATTACCTTTGCAGCCTCCAGCAAGTCACTGGATTTTGGTGTCTCACAGTACCTATCTGCTTAAGTGGGCTCAGAAGCCCTGTCAAGCACAACAGAGACTCAATATTTATACAGATTTGGTGAACTTTTAATGGACTGTTGTGTGAAAATTAATGGTGTGATTTTGCAAGTCTCAACCCAAAATTTAGAGCTCACCCAGGTAACATGTTTCTGGTGGAAACATTGCTGCTTTTAGTTCTGTTGTCTGGAAACTGTATTAAAGTGCATGCAAGGGAGGAAAAATAGCAACAATGCCTGAAGTCTATAAAGCAATATGGCATAATGCAGCTTCTGCCTTTATCCTGTAGCAACATTGCTATCTGTAGTAACAATAACTGTTTTTATGATGGTCAGTATTATAGTGTAGCTTCAGAAGAGGAACTTAAATCCTTCTGAAATTAATAGGCTATAATTTGAGTACCTTGACTAAATACATAGTTGAGAAGAGGTCTCTTCCAATAGCAAATTTTCTGACAGAAAATTCTTGACCTGTGATAATCCTGGGAAAACGGATCTACAGCTTAATCCTGCACACAAAATAGATTAATAGATGGCCAGAAGTAACCTGACGTCTTTATCAAAGACAACATTCCTATTGATTAAGGATTTTTTTGGTTGGTTCATTCTGTTGTAGACTATGGTAACTGCTGTGCATGGTGACACCTGGGAAACAGCTGAGTAAAGAGAGACTATTATAAATCATAATCTATCATTTTTCCTTTTTTATTGAAACACATTTGTGATAACATAGCTTATTGTTTTGTTGGCTGAAAAAGAAATATCTGTGCACATACTTCTGTAAAATTTAGTTGGACTTTTATGAGTAGTGTATTTTTATGTGATAAAGAGAGGGAGATAAAGTGATAAAGAGAGCCAGAAAGATCAGTTGAACTATACTGATCTCAAACTGTATGTTGGAGTCACAGGTCCATTTAACTGCAGTATGGAGAATTCTGATTCCTGAATACATTTTCTTTGGTATGATGATTTTAAAATAAGCCTTTAAAGTTTCTGTATTTTTAAGGATTTTGTAGTTTTCTTAAAAGGATATAGGGCTAATGGATTGACTTGTAGCATAGAAAAGGCTGAGTAAAAATTTTTCCTTAAGCTTATGATTCTGGTACCTTTACATGCCTGTCCTTCTAGTTCATTGAAATTTGTGTTGATAAAAGTTGGATTTGAGAACAGATACTAACCTTAGTGTCCTTGACATGTTCACACTCTACAAGGATAACTCCTTACTCCTGTTTTTTACAAGTGGTCTAATTAATTTCAGTGGAACTTGTCACAAGACTCAAGATTTTTGACAGGTTTAAGGGCTTTTAGATTGATTCTAAAATAGTGCAATCCACTTAACTTCCCTGTGCAGTTTGACATGAATACTGTTCTAAGCTTTGACATAGAATAGCATAGCTGTGTGCTGTTAATCAGCTGCTGTGTCCCACTCCATATGTTTGCTTGTGATTTCTGTGTCTCCCTTTAATTGTTTGATTAACTAATGGGAGGTGTTATTGGTGTTTGTCAAGTGCTTTGAAATCCACGTACGAATGTTGTTGTAAAAGTGGAAAGCTGTTCTTTGGCAATGCCAGGAAAAAGAGGCATTGCTTTGAATGTAGCCCATGGAGTCATCCTCAATCACTCCCTTATCATTACTTGGCTTTATGAAAAAATAAATAAAACAATGGGGTATGACTGGGCTCATTAAAAACATATTTTGTTATTAAGCATCCTATAAAGAACATACTGTAATATCAATTACTGGCTTCAGCAGTTTTGGGAAATGGGAGCATCAAAGTACATGAAAGCCAATATGCACCAATGGTATAGTAATTGATTTTCATAGGACTATGGGAGTCAAAAATGGAAATTGATATTGCAGTGATGTCCTGGGTAATTGACCATTTAAGTGATTTGGTAGTAGTCCTGTAGGTAAGGGAAGAGGTGCCCTTCTTTGGGAGTTTCATACTTTGTCTTTTATGCTTGTTTTGTTTATAGTAGAGCTCTAAGTACCTGATCTTGACTTGAGAGTACTTGGCATCTTGCAGGATCAGGAATTGTGCCTGCTGAAGCTTGCTGCATTTAATTGTGTAATTTTATTCACTGTTACTCACTCCATCTATCCCAAGGGGAACATAGTGAAAGGAAAAGAGAAAGGAGAGAGTGCCAGTAAACTATAATAGCAGAAAGAAGGAACTAATTTTAAACTGCTTTGAAGCATGCTTTCTGTAAGCAATGCTGTCCTCCAAAGTGGCAAAGAGCTTAACTATTGAGAAGGATTGCAATAAACTTAGATTTTCTTCCAATGGCATAACATAGTGTATTGATAACACATACTTACAAGCACTGTCTAAAATGGGGTTTCTAACCTAGGGAAATTGTCAAGTGGATAGGACCCCAAAAACCAGAAATCCTTATTATAATCATAATTTATAGTGAGGGTCATACAGAGGGTTAATAAAAGACTTAATAGATATTTGAGTAAAAGGCAAATCAGCAATTACAGTCCAATAGGTTGCTTATGATCATTGCCTTTAACTATCCATTAAACCTTCTAATGATATTGTCAGCTGTAATATGTAAATCTTATAACTATACCATCTTTATAACGTTATAGTCATTTAACCTTTATAAAATATTTATAAATGGAACCTTATTATAAGCATAGCCGATATTTTGTGTCTTTGGTTTCCACTGTGCAGCATGCTGCTTATTGTGCAGATCAGTATTGTCTTACTGCTTCCTTGTATTCCCCCATCTGCCTGTATGTAAGAAAAGAGGATTTTCTTTAGATTAGTATCCCCATGCTACTGTGGAATTGTGCAAATGTGTTTAATCACACACACAAATATTATGAATCGCTTCCGAAAGATCAGTTCAGGAAATGCCAGAATGAATGTTACCTGTCCCAAAAGAGGCACATGCAACCCTGATGTGAAGGGCTCCCATCTCACAGCATATGAAATTGTGAGTTAAGCCTCTGTGTGATGTTGTACATGAAGCAGTGTTCCTCCTCTTCCTCCTGTGCCATGACATCCTACCATGTGGCAGGACCAGCGTGACAGTGTGGGTGGAAGGAAGATCCAGGCTCAGTGACGTGTCATTTGGTGGATTAACTGTTAGCCCACTTCGAAGCAGTAGAGTATTTTTGAAGCAGATCTCCCAGTTGTCAACACTTACTGCGCATTTATTTGCATCACGGAGCAGCTGCAGTTTGGATGAGCTAGATTGCTTTCAGAGGAAACCAAACTAGAAGATCCACTGCGGGTATGTATCAAATGTGCCCCAATCCCTAATAATGAGCACTGAAACCATGAATTGCCCTCAGCACCATGAAGTTCTCCAGCATGAATCAAATGCACACCAAGAAAAGGCTCTTGGACATTTGAGAGTTTGTGCAGCACCCATAAAGTACTTCTAGTGCTATATAAAGGCCCGTATGGCAACTATGCCTTGATGTTTGCTGCTGTTTACCACCTTGAAATTTGCTCCTTTTTTCTTTTCTGGGACAACTCCTACCTCAATATTCCTTTCTTTCTTTATAAGTGCTATCTTATGTTGCAGTCTGTCTTTGCTGAACCTAGTTCTGAACAGAACCTTGGTCTCTTTTACAGTATCTCTCTTTTTTCCGCATCTTGTTATTATTTCGGCTCACTCGCCACCGTCTTTCCAGGTGGAAATGTCTTGCTGCTTCAGCCTCCCAGAAGATCCAACAAGGTACATGCTGTGGCCCCAGGAATATAATCATGTTTATTATCTTGTACTGTGAGAAAGCTGAAAACTCTGGCGGCAGAATAACCCAGTGGCAGAACAAAGAGCTTGCTAACCTCTGGATAGCTTCTAGGTGCAAGGGGGCTGGCAGTCAGTGGTGTACAAAGTGCTGGAAGATGAAGGTTCTCTTGATAACAATAACTACACTTTTGGGTAGACACAGTGGATGTACCCCTGCTAAGCAGATCCGAACAGCTTTTCAGGTGGGACCACACCTCTGAGGCTGCCGTCCACTTGGATGCTTGCACCCTGGGTCCTGGGATCATCATGCAGGGGTTCTGGAGGAGAACTCAGCCTCTAATGCCACTCCAGGGAAAGCTGAATCTCACAAATGACTCCTGCGAAAAACTATCAATGTTGAGGGATATTTCTTTTACCTGCTGTCTGCTGTGGCCAGTATCAACAGTCCCCTGTGTCAGATTTAGTGTTTTCATTCTACGTAAACATAGGTCTGCGCAGCAACACTAAGGATCCCACCTCCTCCCCACAAAAACAAGGACAAGTGCAGGCTGGGTTTGTTTCAGAAATCAAGCCAAGGGTTTATCTTGATCTGCTGTTACATTAGAAAACTACAAAGTTTTCTGTCTCTGTTAATATTTTACCCTTAATTTCAACTTCATTCTAATCAAGGCAAACTATGAGAATACCAACCTTAATGTTAGTACATGAAGTACGTGTGTATTTTAGGTGACTAGCCATAATTAAGACTTGGCTTGTTTTCTTCATCTTTATTGGCCTGTGTGATAATGAACAAACAATGCTGATGAGTTATTTATCAAACTTTCTTGTAATGATGAAGTAGAATAAAAACCAGGTAATTTAAAATTATTTTTAAAATTGAAATTAAACGTATTTTCTTTTGAAAATACGTCTTTTAAAAATACCTTCAAAACATGTGTATATACTAAGCCCTGACTTCAGTAAAAAATACTTTTAGTTATTTTTATGCATTAAAAGTTTATTATATTGTTGTCAATATTTTCAATAGTCAAACCACTGCAGTCACTGAGTAAGTGTTTGAAACCATAGGTTACTGAGGCTATAATACAGGATTAGATTTTTTCTGCAGACACAAAAAAATGCTCCCTTATTTTGGTCTTTTCAAATAGTTCAGTTCAAGAATTATTTAACTCCAAGCTGAGAAACTGACCTGTGCTGAAAAAGCAGAAAAACTTGTTTTTCTCTCCCAAACTGTTGGTAGGATAGGAGGATCAGATCTACTAATTAAACACTTGGAGACAACAGCTATAAGAGACAATCAGATTAGTTTGCTAATTTTAGATTAGTAAAGCCTTCTTTATCAATTAGAAGATTTTGAAAAGAAAATATGTGTGTTGACAAACATTTTTCTTCAAGTATACAGCAGATAGTTGAAGATTTTTACTTAACTTATAAGACAGCTTCAAATGCTGTGTTATGCATTTGGGGTGAATTAGAATTTTTAATCTAATTCAGTTTGACAGAAGTTACACAAAAGCAGACCTTTAATAAACAAGACAGATGCTATTCACAAGAGTCCGACCCTAAGACCCTGAAGAGTCAAAATAATTGGGTATTACTCAAATAAGGTCTTAAATTAGTTTATCTTTTTCAGCAAAGAGAAAATAACAATGCACRCCACCAATGAAAATTAACTAAGTAAAGAATACAATTGCAAAACAAAAGTAATGATTATTTAAGGTTTTCTACTTGATAATTCAAATTATCATTAAAATCTGTCATTATCAGCATAGCTACAAATTATCAGTAATTCAAAGGCAGCAGCAGAACTTTCTTTAGAACTTTCTTCTTCAGACAGTCTCAGTATTCAAAGATAGAAACTTCTGTGGCAAGATGGGAAATAGAAGAAAGATTCTGTGGACGGAGACTGACAATTACGTTTTCAGTAATTCCACAGTGGTAAAATGCTTATTCAGCAGTTAAACCTGAATTGAAATGTTCTTACATATATTGAAATGCTAACTTACTCTACAGGAAATCACATTCATTTCAGCGTCTTGTTCAGTAATGTGGTGGTTAGTCAGTCTAAGGCTACGGATGGTCTTTTGCTTTTTTAGTTTCTTCTTTCTTACTCCTGGTAACACTTTCTCTGTATTTTTAACTATAAGTAGATAAAAATAAACTGACCACCACAAGGAAATTGAGCCAACAAAAGCAGTCTACCTTTGGATATGAACTTAATGGTGAAACAACAACAAAAGCCCTCAGAAGACCATTAATTTGGACTGAAAAGGCTGAGCTATATTTTTAATTGTAACACTTTTAAATTCTGTGTTGTTACTTCAGGTTGTTTCTCAATGGATTTAAATGGTATGTGATGAATAAAATATTGATTGGCGGTTTCGGATGACAGATGCTTCTAAATCTGAACAAACATAACTAATATGAAATTCAAATTCTGATCAAACAAAAAATTAGTATGAATTTCATATTTTCTTGCTTTTAATAAGCACAGATGTCTTGCCAGTGGCTCAGGCTCTGTCAAGCATCACTGCATCATTTTTTCTCAGCTCAGACATAAAGGTATAGAGTTCTTTCTATGTATGTGCTTTGCATGCAGAATCAAACTGGTTGATATTCAGGCATAACTGATGTTGATTTTCTTGAATGGCGATCGTGGTTCTAATGTAATAATCCTGAAACTCTTTGCTTTTCCAGTACAATATGCATTTAGTAATTTAGGACCAGAAGGGTCCTAGCTCATCAGTGAATCATGTCCCCTGGTCTGGCAGGCAATTTGGTCATATAATCCCTTTGACAGACTAATTCAGCTCTGTACCTCTTACTGCTTGACAGTGGGTAAAAAATACAAAATTGCTGATACTTCCTTGATCTTCTATCAGGTTACTGAATACCCTTGCCTAAATGAAGTATCAGTTTAGTGAACAATGAAATATATGAACACAAGAATTGCCATGCAGGTCAAAACATCGTGTATCTAGTCCAGTATCCTAGGTTTGACAATGTCCTGTTCCAGAGTGAGGTTTAAGAAACTCTTTCCTGAATCATCACACAGTGACCTTCTTCTGGGGGAGGCATTTTTGTAATGGCTGTCAGTGAGAAATCCACCCAAACATGAGGTTTATTTTTTTTTTACTCCTGCTATATAACTTGTGTGTTCATCCTGTTTATATAAACATTTAAGTTTTGCTTGTAATGCCTTATAGTGATGAGTTTCAGAGGTTAACCTGACAATTTTTATATTTTAAATATTTCTGCCTTTTACCTTCACTACTTCACTGAGTGAAGGTAAAAGGCAGAGTGATACCAAACCCTGACTGACTGTGACTATACCATTGATTATTTTATATATCTCCATCATATGTCTTCTTGTTGGCATCTGGCTGAAGCACTTAGTTTCCTCCATTATCTTTGAAAATAAGATGCTCAGAACTAAATGCACTATTTCAGCTGAAGGCATACTAATGACTAGAATAAAATGGCATGCTAACATTATTTTTATTCTCTTCTGTATCATTCCATTACAGAAAGTAAGGCTGAGAATCTCAAGAAATCATGTTTTCCCCTCTTCCTCCCATAATCCTAACACATTGTTTGCCTCTTTATTTGCAGTTGTGTGTTGATCAGAAGCTTTTGTATTCAATCTGTTTACAGTAGTGCTCCTGTCTCTTTCCTGAAAGGTTCTAATTAATTTAGAATTTATCAGTGTCTAAGTAATTCAGACAGGATTAATGTATAGTGAACTGTGTCTGGATTAAAATCCTCATATGTTGGATTGCTGAGCTGACTGGTGAAAGCATGCAATGCCTTTCAGTTCTAAGGCAGTTTGATATGGTAGTGACCAAAAATTTTCATCAATGTGGACGGAGTTTGTAGTGGTATCATCTTGGCATTTTTTTCATAATTGGTATGTTTTTAGGAAATCTTCACCAAGAAGCCAAGGCTGGCATGAAGTAGAGCCTGTGCAGGTGTCTCTGAGAGGTGGGCCGGGGTGAAAAAGCTGACACTGCTGCTCACTCTGCATTATTAATTCTAAAAAAGGCCCTGGGGAAGGGCAAGGAAGTATTTCTTTTGTCAGTCAGGGATTTAAATGATATTTCTGCCCTCCCCAAAGTGATGTCCTGAGTGTCTTTTGCTCCTTGGGTCAATGAGTCAGACAACTATGTTATATCATTCCTTTAATAACCTAACCAAACTCAGCCTAAAGATGTGCTGGTGACTGTGGCCATGGCCAAAGGATCCAGCAGTAATAATAATACATTCCAATTAGGAGGCACCTATGCCTGAGGATTGTAGCTTCATTAGCTGCAGTAATCATGAATATGCAACAATCTGAAATATGCACAAGAGTGCAGGATGAGAAAAAGCTGAAGAAAATTACCATTTACATCCCATTGCCTCAAAACACTTAAAATGGACAATAAATATATGTCTGTACAGGAGCAATACAGTGTACAGCCTATTATCTGGTTGAGTCCTGACGTGCATATAGATATGGAAATCTCATTTCATGGCAGCAATGTACACAGTGTATTCGAAGAGTGAAATGGACACAACACACTGGGTACATGAATTATCAATATATGAGTAGTTACCTATCATTTTAAATTGATACAGATAGTAGATATGTAGTAGATTGATATGTCTAGTGCATGGACATATATATTAGATGCAGGAATAAAATAAAAAATATCTTTGCCTAGTATATGTCTGAAATCTTGTTAATTGCACAGATTTTATCTAGACAGCACTATGTGTGATGGAAAAAGAATTTATTCATTTGAGAAGTTTAAAGTGCAAAGCAATAAAGAAACTGGGGGTTTATTACATACTTTCTGTGATTATAAAAGAATCTTCCCCTATTGTATGAGTCAACCTGTCATGACAAGAGATCATCAACTGTTACAAGTTCAGCATTCATGCCCAGTGTTCCCTCCTTAAAGTAATAGTCCATGCAAGACTCATCCTAGACATATGGCATTAGAAAGACATTACTCTGTCTCGGTACTGGAGTTGTTCAGGACTCTGCCACTGATCACCATTAATGTCTGTCTCACTCGGAGGACCTGAAGAGGACCAGAGCTTTTCTGTGTTTAATGTTGCATAAGACTGGTAGGAAAGTGTCTGGCTTCTACAGCCTAAGGTTGAAGTTGCCAAGGGAGAAGAGGAGAAGCATATAAATAGGCAAAACAAATGACCATTAGATGTGTAAAGTACACACATGCATATATCAGGGCACACATTTTTGCTAGTTTAAGTAGAGAAACCAACCATTTAGTTTAGTTACATGTTTGCTCATTTCTTCTAGGCATCATGGCAGAAGTGGGTAATGATAAAGAAGGGATGATCCAGGAGCTGCTGCTTTAACCTGATGGGAGTTTAAATCTCTGTGTCAGACAGACAAATTCTAGAATCATAAAACACTCGTATTGAAACAGGCTTCCAGAGGTTATCAGTGTCATTCCCTTGTTGCAGTCTTCCCTGGGTTTGAATCCACAGAGGAACCTGGCTATATTGACAGTCCTCATACAAATTGAGATTAGTTCTTTCATTGCTCTTAACTTCATGTACTCTGTTCATCTTAATTATGCGAAGCGTAGGTGCCCGAACTGGTGATTTTTCATGATGCTGAAAGATTGATTTAGCATACTGAATGAGCAAAATGCAGCGCTCTCTCTTCATTTCTTCTGCTCCTTGCATTGTTTCTGTAGCTGGTGTGGTATCAGCCAGCTATTGCTGTTTTGTTTGTCTTGATTTTTACCAGTTCATCTTTAGATTGGCTCACTGCACAGCAAATGCTGTAGCCACAGTTTCTAGTGATATATTTAAAAATTCTAATTCAGTCTTGCTACTGCTCCATATGTCTGCAAACTGTCAAATTGATCGTAGCGTTCTCATCACTCAGTGGTCTTCTGCGTAAGGCCAACATGTTGCACCACTTGAGCAGCTTTCATCTTTTCAAACTACTTGTTTTTGCTTATTATACATTCTGCATGGAACTCAAAATTTATCAGTGTTTTTATAAGAAGGAAATAAAATCTCAGGAGAAATTTATTTTTATTTCTATTTTGTTTATTATGTCTTTTGTTGTGATTATAAAATACGGAATCTACTATTCCTTATGTCGAGGAACAGGGATTTTAAAGTAATGTTCATCTGAGGTTTATAGGAAAAGTGTTTAATGATTTTTCATGTTAAATGCATTTTCAGTTTTTCTGTGGGATATGAGTTATTTATTACTTTCCTCTTTTCCTTATCACAGAGTGTGAGGTTCTCAAGGTGTTATGGAGCTGCATTTCCACTTTTTTTCCTACATGGACCTAGTGTACCTCCAATAAAGTTGCTTTTGATTTCAGTAGGTACCATTGCGATGAGAATTGTCTCTCTGATTTTGAAACTGCTGAAAATAATTTGCTTTTATTCAGAGATTTGAAAGGACAACAGAATGCTATAAATAGACCTAAGAAGAAAGCCAGTACCAGATGCAACCATAATGTGAAAGAAGGGATGTTGCTGGATGACTGCTTCTGTATCATCTAATACCATGTGCTCCTCTTGGTCCACTGTTTTCCCCATAACCACAGTAGCAGATCTACCTTTGTGAAGTGGAGGGAGAGAGAAAGGAGTGAAGTACCATGCCCTGACTTTTCTCCACAACCAGTCTCACAGTAACAAGAAGCTCCTTGCTTTAGGGTCAGATGCTGAGCTATTAGGAATATTCCCACCCCATCACTCCCTTTTTTTTTCCTGCAGCTATGTCTATTGTATTTTTCTAGACAGTGATGTGTTTTTGCAGATGGATGTATCGCTTGTGGTTTAAACTCCTTTTGTCCTCAGAGCAGCAGCAAGAAATTTGTCGGAGTAATTTGTGACAATAAATAACCACAGCCTGCTTTCCTAGGGAAATGACACAGCCAGGTCTGGTTTCACCAACAGTAATGTTTAAATCACCTGAATGTGAAAGGGAGTAGAGCTATCAGAAGTATTACATTCCTGCATGTTTTGTGAGAACAGGTTGGCTGGTGAAGGAGGTGTAACCTGTTAGTGTTGGAATACCTTTGGTTCAAATGTATTCAGGCATCAGTGTCAATCCATCTTGAGTATTAGGTTTTCTTAATGCTAGTAATTGGAGAAGTACATATTTTAAAACAGGGGGACTCGCTAAATGGTGGTTTATTTTGATTGTAATTTATCATTGGAAGGCTGTGTCTGGGAATACCTGGATTCTCTGTCACTTTTTCCTTAATTACTTTTTTCTAAACTGGATAGCCTTTTGAATACAGCTTCTAAATATGGCACAAGAAATAATTGGTGAAATTGTAAAGGATCTCAATGGCCTTAAAAACTATTGAAAATTATAATTCTAATTTATTTGTAAAGAAGAGTTTCTATTGCAGGAGGTCAAGGCAGATATCTCAGGCTCCCTAAAAATCCTGTGCTTATCACCTCTCATGTACTTTAAGAGCAGATATAGCACTCGGATCCTAATGTTTGATCCATTTTTCAAACTCACAGAAATCAGGTACATCATGATGCTTTCAGAATGTAAATATTTAATACAGACTTCTTCCAGGAGATGGAACCATATCGATCCTGTGTTCTTAATCTTTACAACTTTATAATTTGTCTGACTGAAATTTGAAAGCTATCCTTTGTGGGTTTTGGAGTCCTCTTTCCATTTATGCTGAATGACTTGACTAAACTCCAGATCACTACGACTGTAATTCATGTAACTCAGTTTCTCAGCCTCTTTCTATCTCCTCGTTGAAACACTGTGTGGTTTGTTTCATTATTGAAATAGACTGCACTCCATAACGTACTGTTCAGTCTTTCAACAGGTAAGCTAAGGGTCTAAGTGTGAATGAAGGAAAAAATTCTGAATGTCAATACACAGAAGCTGTAATTCAAACAACAAAGCAGATATTTTTAAGAAGGAGTAGTCATTAAACGGAGTAAAATCAAAGCTTCCAACACTTTTTCTATGTTGAGGTTGTAAGTTAGGATAATAAAAGCTTCAGTAATGAGGACCAATTAAATGAAGTCATATGCAGACCATAAGTAACAGAACATTCACCACCACTCTAATGAGAGGGCACTTGATTTTGGTAGAATGTGCTTTCTTTCTATGAAATTAATTATACATGTTTTTCATGTTTTAGATCTAGGATTTTTAACAAGTAGCAACTACACCTTACTTCTGTTCAGGCGGGTATCAATTATATGGTAGAGACCATAATTTCTGGTATTATCAGTTGGTGACAAGACTTTGCCCAAATCAGTCTGGAACAGACTTTGCACCTTATTATAAAGCAAAGGAGCAGGTAGGGGCCATGTGATGTTTTAGAACAGTAGGCAATGTAGAGAAGATTGGTGCGTAGCAAAAACTCTAAAACTGAAGCTGTCACCCTGCATGGGGCTAGAACTGATTGTTTAGAAAGCTAAGAGTTTGCAGGTCCTTTTTCCTGGTGAGCATTACTAAAAGTTTACCATCACTATTGCACTAGGAAGAGTTCAATACATTTTAACCAAAATTGTTGCTGAAAATGTCCAGTAACTAATAGTAATCTATCCAACAGATATAGACTTTCTTTCTGCAGTTCTGTTTTTGCCATTATGTCTTTAATCCTATTTGTCCAGAACACATACTCCAGTCCACCCTCGCAATTTCGGAGACACTGAATCATTTCATTTGCCTAAATCTCTCTGTAACTAGATGATGAATTCTTGCAACTCAGTAATCTTGCACCATTTCCCTCACTGAAGTAAACGTATTCAATAAGAGAGAGACTTTAATTAAGCTTGGTGTTTTTGCTCCGAGTTTGTGACCCAGATGTTCATGTGGCTGACTTGCTTAATGTCTTGCAAAAGTGAATTCTGTTCCATTAAATTAATGGCAATAGGACATAATTCTGGTAGTTGTTTGGCTAGTTTGATAATGCTGTCTGAAAGTAGTGGAAAATGACATGTAAATAATTGAATTTCACATGCTTGTGTTGTTATTTTGTTGTTGTTGCTCCATATCTGAGTGTAGCTTTATAGAGATAGAAAGGTGTGCTTGCTGCTGCTCTCTCCTTTTACAGTTAAGCTACTTTGCATTTAAAAAGTTAAAATGATGATACAAACAGAGCAAAGAGCTATAAATAGAGCACTGTCTCTCAATATCCAGTAACAGATGTTTGGGGAAGAATAAAAGAAACGGGGCAAATACTGAATAATCTTTGCCTGGTGCCATCCAACCTTTCTGTAAATGGCAACTTAGGGACTTTCAGACCTGGATGTTTCATCTGTACCATGATGCTCAAAAGCCTTGATGCGCCATTACCTCTCTCTAATGTCTCTTTATACTTCTGGCTTCCACAACATCTCATGTGGAATTTAATTATGTTAAGTGTTTCATTTTGTATGTTTTAGACCTGCTGCATGCTGAATTCATGAGCTACATTCTCCGTACCAATTATTTCATAGAACTATACTGTACTCTTCAGTCATCCTTCATCCAAGCTCAAGAGTCTGACTAGCCTCTTCTCATACAGATGTTGCTCATACTTCCAGTCATCATTGTTGCACATTTCCTTCTTCTGKTTCTGTTACATCCTTTCTGAGATGGGAAGATCAGCACTCCACACAGTATTTAAAGTGTAGGCACATGATATATATATGTACAATAGTGAAAGCTGTCTTTGTATCAATTTCTTTTCTAAAAATGTGGCCATCCTAGGGGAAAAGAATGTTTGAATACCTTGTCATGCCATTTACAAGGTCTTTACAGGGCATTTACATTACAGTCAGCTGTGCAGTTCATCCAGGAAGATGAGACCTCACCCCTTCCATCTCTTCTAATGCACCCTTTCCTGGTCTTAAAGAGTTTCAGAGCTCCCAAATGGCCAGATTCTCTTCACTGGATATGACTGGCTCTGGAGCAGATACTTCTTTGACCAGTACTTCCTTTAGCCCTTTCACTTCTGGGCCTCACAAACAGCTACTGCTGGCTGCTTGCTCGGTGTTACTGCTGCTCCCCATGTTAAGTATGCAAAAGTGCTTCCCAGCTTACACGTGCCAGTAGTCTCTCCTTCTCCATTGCTTTTTTTTATCTGGCTCCTCTTACTGCTTTCACGTGCATGGAGTGCCATATTCTTCCTTCACCACCTGCTCCCCTTTCAGGGTCTTCCACTTCTACATTACTTTGCTTGTATTATTTTTCCCCTTCTCATCTTTTTTAGAAATCAATGGTGAAGCATTGAATGTGATGGGAGATTGGAGGTCTGTGGCCCATTTTGTCAAGCAGCATACAAACTTGATAGAAAAGGTAATCTTAGTTCATAAGAGCTTATTAAGTTAAAGGTAATGGGGGGCTATGACAAGGGAAATGGAGCAGAGCAGTGAACTGTAAAAACTAGAGGTAGTCACAATGGCACTAAAAGTAGACATAGGTCCAAGTCTAACCTGGAGACCTATAGTACTGAAATGGGGTGTGGAAGGAATAGTCCTTGTGTTTATAATAGGCAGAATCAAACCTTTGATTTGGATACCACTAAGCACTAAGATAAGAGAGTATTAAAATTGAGACAATATTTTCTTGTGCCTGAGACCCATGTTCAAGTGAAGACTTTTAAAAAAAAAAGTTTCTGCAGCTACAGCAATAAAAATACTAAATAGAAACACTAAAAACACTAAATACACTGTAAGGTTAATAACAAGCACTCCCTGTCATAGTGTTGTATTCATGGCTTTATGCACAGGAGGTCTTTTGTACCCATGACATGATAAAAAGTTATTATTGATAGATGAATCTTTTTAAAAAAAGCTACAAAATATTCCACTACTAACAAACTTCTACCTAAGATATACTTTTCTCCTCGTAATTTTTTATAGCGTTTTAACATAAGGTGCTATCTTAGACCTGTATGTACAACACGTAAGGGTTTTTGAGAATAATAAATGAAAGTTGCTGTAGAAATAATACAAGAGTGCTTAAGAATGACTTTTAAATGGTTCGGTGAAGTAGATACTGGAACAGCAATCTAAATTCTATCAGACAAGGTAATGGAGGGTAAAGAAGCTGGCAAGCAGAGTGACTGGAAAACTAAATGATAATATAAGCCTAAAGCATAGAATAGCTTTGAAAAACTATGCAAATGGGCCAGGAAACTAATGTATACATGAAGGACTGTAGCTTGAAAGGAGTAAAAGGAATATCTGGTTGAAAAGGGGTCAAGGAAGAGCTGAGCCAAAGGTGTTACTGAGTGCTTTTGCTCTGGATGCATGGCATCCATGCAGCTGAGGGCTAAATTCCCATTTGTGGTGTTTTGATTTAAAATAAGGCCTATACACATACAAAATATGGCTGGTAATGGTCATCTGGTGAACCTCTTGGCTCCAAACCAGGATCAGCTGTACCTCAGCCATTCCTACAAAGCCTTGTTTTACTGGTTCTTAAAAACCTGCATGGGGGTCTGCAGTCACCAGAGGCATTCTCTTCCAAGTGTTGGCAATTCATCTTAGGGAACTTTTCCTGATACATCACCTTAATATTTCTTTCTGCGCTTTGGACCCTTTACTTCTAGCCACATCCTCAGCTGACAAGAATGAGATCTTGCTGCCATATTAGCTTGAATCTCAGGCTTCACTTCTCTGCTCTCACAGTCATCCCTAATGTCTGTATGATACCCTGGGGCTCTAGTCTGGAGTGACCCGCTCACCTCTGCAGACAGGGAACTCAGGTCATTGGCAAAATGGTACAGGTGCCATATTTCTGTCTAAGGTATTTTGCACAGAAATATTTGGACATTGGCCTGATAGCTACTAGTAGCTACTATTTTGGCTGATACCCTGGGTATCTAGCAGCCAATCACAAATGTATGAATCCTCCATATTAAGCCTGGAAGAAAATCCTGGCTTGAAAAGGAGAACACATCTTAGGGAAATCCATGGGAATACAACCTGGGGGGGAAACATTCATAGCTGTTGAATTCCAGATTGAATGTGTTTAGTCTAAAGTGTTCTGACAATGGAGTGCTTACTGATAGTTATTTGAGAAATACATAATAAAAATAGCAGAGAGGCAATTTCAGTTTTCATATGGAACAATCCCTGAGAAAGTTGTTCTCAGTGCTTTTCTAGAACTGAGAACAAGTGTTCACAGGTTTTGTTAGCAATAAAAAGTGCTCTAAAAGGAAAGCTTAGCACCACAGTCCAGCCACGTGACAAAGTATCCTCAGTGAGTGAATCGGTGTATCACATGTGTATCACAGGGGAATCCTGTGGGGGTTTTACAGATTTGGTGTGTATTAATGATGTGGCTGCTGTTGAATACAGTAAAACAGCAGATGCTATGTTGAAATTGCGATTGAGGAGAAGACTGATTTTAAGTATCTCATCCAATGTGGTTCCTTGAGGATTTGGAAGGAAGGATGTTCAGAAAACATGGCAGATGAATGCCTTTTCTGTACTGGTCAGTGCTACAGCTGTACTTGGTCTATAACCAAGCCTAAGCTTCTCAACACGTGGTATTTGGAACAATTAACTCTGTTGACTTCAAAAGGGATAAGAATTTGATGTAATTTGCGCTAGTTTTAGCCAGTTGTATAGTGCCACACATATTTAGTTTTGATTAGCTTAGCCAATGCACAGGGCTAGTAAATGTTAAACATTAATATTAACCATACAGCAGTGCCACTTACAGTCTCTCAGCATTCTGATCTTTAGCCAGAAGTGCAGGTGTGCAAATGAGGAATGTTTTGGCTTTAAGAGCCAAACCTTTCTGCCTCTCACACCTGCAGATATTTGGAAAATAAATATAGCCAACAAAAACTCTTCTAAAATATTATTGTCCAAGGATTCCCTACCCAAACACTTGTGAGACACGCACACATATATAAAAGAAGCAGATGCTATCCTGAGAAGTGTAAAGCATACATATTGCACAGAAGTTCATGTGATCTACTCATGCTCATCAGAAGAGCAGCTTGTAGGAGGTATTTGATTACCTGCAGAGTCTGGCCCTGGCTCAGTAGACTGGTACATGATTATATACAAAGCCTCATCTTGCTCCCACTGAAGTCAATGACTAAGTTCTCATCTTGTTGTCTTTAATGGGTCATCTCTTGGCAATATTTCATTAGATTATAGTTCACATAAATGAACTGCCAATTAAAATATTTGCAAATATCTTCTTTCTTGTTTGTTTGTGTGAAAGGAGACATTTAAACATTTCTACCTGCCTTTCTTCTGCATTTTTTTGTTATCTTATTGTAGGTTCATATTTTTTTTAACACTGAAAATTACAGGGTCAAAATAACTACAGGAGTAAGTGGTATGTTACTCTGCTGATTTCAGTGAAGTTATAAATGCATAGTTTACAATCTGCATGGCTTTATGTCTTCAAATGCAAAATCTGGCATTAATAATCTCAGGTTTTGTAGGAAAACCTACTTTGAACACTGCTTGTTGCACTGTATTTTTGAAGATGTTAGTTCAGAATGAAGTAGGAATTTGGTAAAGTGTATTTTTTAAAAGAATCAATCACACAGGGGRTAATATTCCCTGAAAGTTGCACAGACCCTCATGAAAGCTCTGCTGCTGAAAAGCAAGGTCCTCTTGTAGTACAAGATACACAGATGCCTAGTATGTATCTTCTGGAGGTCAAGGAGAAGATAAGAAGATCAAAAGTGGTACAGAACTTTCATAATCAATAAACCTTTTATGAAGAGAAGTGGGATCCTGACTTGCCCCTCCAGGAAGCTCCCAAAGGAAAAAGCAAGTGTGGGTGTGAATCTCTTCTGGTGTCCAGTGAGACAAGTGATTCAGGAAGGAGTTAATGCAGTTACTGTTAGAGTTTCAGCTGTGTAAGTTAGCATAAGCACAGCAACCTTGGTAACATAGCTGGGGAAGGCACAACTGAACTTGTTTAGAGCTAGTTTGGTTATCTCTTTTAACAGTAGATGTGAATCTGGCTTAATGTGTAAAACTTGGGGAAACCACAATTACAAGATGATGATGGGGAATATTGGCAGAACTCTTTAAAGTGAATATACATCATGAAGAGAAAGAATTAAACTTTTCAGAGAGATTGAAAGGATATCTAACTAACTGGAAATAATGGAACCAAGTCAAAGCAAAACTGTTAGGAAACGTTTCTCATTTGCGTTGTGGCTCTAATGGAGTCGCATTTTCTTACACTTCAGCTCATTTAAGGCATACATCCACCTAAAAAGATCACTGTAGGCTTGGTTTGCACGGTAGTAAGTCTATCTAAGGTTCAGAAACAACATTTATAGTAGGAGAAGAAATAAGTGAATGGCAGTAGCTGTTAAGACATGATTAAATTTGATGTATATGTCAGAGGTGTGGCTGACAGAGAATGAATGGCTAGAGGCTACTTTTATTCTCTAGTAGGTGTTTGGTGACCAGAACTAGCAGCTGAATTTCTGTGGCATTGCATGACCTGTCCTAGATTAGCATCCTCTGTATAACCCACACACAGAAATGCCCTTTAATTTGGCTGGTCTGTTGACCTGATGGCATTCCTGGAATCCAGGTATCTCTAAGGTTTCGGCCCTGCAAGACCTACAAACCTCAGATTACTAAGTGGCCACTCCTTTCAACTGTGCTGCAAATGGGTTTCCAACCTAGGTTAGGGGTCACAGCATGAATAAGACTTTAGGGTAAGCTGGAAATAAAAAGTCCAGATGACAACTATGACAGCTTACAGTGGGGCATCATTAGTATGGGAAATACTACTATGAAGTCAGTCCTTCTCTTTTGAAATGCTAATGCTTAGTGAATGCAATGGACATGAAGTAGGGATTTTCTCCATATTTAACCCTTTTTAAAAATGCACAAAAATGTTTTGTTTCAAGGGATGCAAAGGAAGATTCCTAGTGAAATCAATGGATCCACTTGCATGACTTAAGTTAAATGTGTGCTCAAGCTCTCTGCTGATTTGTGAGCGTTGGCATAGGACCTTCCTTTATTGCTCTTTTTTGTCATTGCTAAGTCAGTAACGTAGTCAACATATTTTCCATAATGTATAACCCAACAGTGACAAGCACTGTATCAAATGCTGCTGTAGTGACTGATTGAACTAATGAAGTCCAGGAGCCATGTGCAATATTCCACAGCTTGACAAAGAATTAGACTGTTTTTGGAGATGGGGGGAGACTCAGCCAGTATAAAAAAAGATCAAGTATGCGCCCTATTCACAGTAATACTCATATCCCTAGGAATAACTACTAATACAGCTAAGGTGGAAAACCTAGAAAATGAAGGTGCTTTGAAAATAAAGTGGTAGAAATAAACTGAGGATGAGAAAAATTCTGCAACAAGCCAGCTACAACTGAATATCTTCACTAATATTTTTTTCTGCTGACAACAGAGACCCCATGAGAAGTTGAGAAGTCTTTTTTTTTTTTTTTTTCCTTCCCAAAACAGAAGATTTGTGTCCTCTGATGCAGTTCTATGCAGGCTAAAACTACAAGAGCACTGCTGGAAAATTGCAGGAACAATGATTTATTCCTGGGTTGAAAGCTGAACAAGGGAAAACTCATAAACACTGCACTATAGGCACAAMGGGTGATTATTTTTGCCACATGAAACAGTTTTAAAATTCATGGGAAAAAGTAATTTTTGACAGTATACTGTAGGTGGTTTAGGTCTTATAAAAATAGCTATGGATGGTATGTTTGCTATTCAGACTTCTATCTTTGCTCTAGCATGCAGGTATTTTTAATGGCTTTTCAGAGTAGTTATGTTTCTTGATGGATGAATTTATATGATTACAGCAGACTAAAATTGCAGAATCTTTACAATAGCAGAAACAAATCTGTGGCCTTACTGTATTTTTCTTGAGCAAGTTCTCTTGGGAGAAAAGATCTGATCATTCTGTTTGTTTGATTTTTTTTTTCCCCCCAGTTGTATTTATTTTAAGTGTTTTGGTGGATAAATGTACTACTTTTCTGGGTGCTACGCTCTGAATCATATATGAAATTAGGGTGAAGTATGGGAATTTAGCAGTAGGTTTGTCACTAAAATATATATAAAAGTCATTCTCTGTTTCTTTCTCAATTTTTACAATTTAGGTGATGCAAATTCACATTTTATATGCTCTTTCATGAGCCCTAAGCAGATTTGTTTTGTTAGGTGTTTCTAACGTCCATCTTTCCCAGATTTCTGGTTCCATCTTCTGTAGATCAGGGATACAGAATTACCAACTAAAGATGGGGGAAAAAAATCCTAGTTAAGGTCCTTTTTTCTTAAAAATTATTTCCCAAGTATCATTTCAAAACCAGAAGAAATCAGCTCAGTTCCTCTAATGTAATAACCATTAAAAGCTTTTGCAAGTTTAGTCAGGCAGGAGAAGATGATGGTGAGAAAATCATGCTAGACCTTTCTGCCACAGCACTGCAAAAGAAAAACTACAATGTTGAAAAATCCTGAGAATGTCTTAAAGAATGTGACATTAAAATGAAATTCTTGACTCCGCTTTCTTTGTCTTCCAATATCCTGAGTCTAGAGGATTAATTTATTCTGTGGTTTTGGTCTTTCTTTGAAAACATGAGGACTATCACACTTCCTAAATGCCAACACTGAGATTTTTTTGCAGTCTCCTGATTCCAACAGCTGAAGCTCTAAGAAAAATATTGTGAATCTATAAGCTGCTGTATAAGCTTTATATATTGTTTCCTATGGATACACACTTGCTCTTATTTACCTCTCACCAGTTTCCAAGTGAATGATATAGCAGGCATATGGAAAAACATACAAGTTTCCCAGACTTCCCTGCTTTTTGATAATCCCAAAGAAAATTGCGACAGCCACTCATGCCAGATTTCTAAAGGCTAATTCATTTTCTAAAGCATTTTGGATCTTAGCTCCCATTGATCTAGGAGCCAAAAGCATTGAAAATGCCTACCTGTGTCTTTACAGATTTAGGCTCTTTCAAGATTCTGGATCAAAGGGAACTTCAGGGTAGGCTGCAGTTGTTTGGGATTGGAGAGAAAATATTGCATAGGAAAGAAGATAGAGAAATGCTTTTCATTTGCATATTTTTTCATTCTGTGTGTTTATAAGAGGTACGGATAATGGAATTTATAGAGGGCTGTTCAAAACAGTTTGATATTTATGCACCAGTTTGTTTTTTTCAAGTTAGTTAGGTCATCCTATATTCATAGGACAATACTAAAAGGTACCTTTTCTTCGGGAAAAGTAGTATATTGTCTTGATATAAGTAACCTGGCTTGGTGCATAAAACAAGACTTTAAGATGTTACAAAATATGGGKTTTTTTTTGTTGTTGTTTTACTAGCTCAAATGCAGAGCAAGAATGATTTAAAAGAAATTAATGTTTAAATGTAGAAATAGAATTGATAAGGGGAGCCTTAGAAAGTGTGAAGTCCTTTATATTTCTCAAGCTTGTGATTCCAGTGCCCTCCAGCCTTTTACTTACACAAAACATCTGCCTTCAGCTGTTCCATTTTTCAGGAATAGCTTGTAGGAGAGGAATTGGTGCCAGTTGTCTTTTATGTTTCTACTACTTTAATTTTCACTATTACCCATACGGCTTTTTTTGAAAAAGGTCTTCTCCAACATGTGTGATAGTCAGGTTCCCTGGCATCTGGTAGTACACATTTTTCACAGTGCTACATTACTTTCAGTAACTTGTTTTTTTGGGGAAAGGGGAGGAAGACTTACCTTTATCCATTCATCTGGACCATGCAAATCTATACTGCAAACAAACAAGGAAAAAAAAAAGACATGAAAAAATAAGCCAGCTCAGAAAAAAGTACTACCTAAACAAAATTCATGTACTATTCTGTTAATTATTTAAAACATCTATTCCTGAAGGTTGTTACTTTAAGTAAATCTATTTCACAGATTGAAAATAGTGTGGTCTTCTATGATGTTTTAGTTGAATATGTCTTCTACACAAAACACACTCATTTTCGTTGGTTTGGCTTTGAACCAGCCACTGCTATATCTGCAGACCCCAGCCATGAGACAAAATTTAGCAAACTCCCTGGAAAACTTACAGCAAAATCCTTCCCCACCCCTTCAAATAGGCACACAAGACCACACAGTTAGTACCCAGTCCCACACCAACTTAAGCTTGTATGCTTGCAATAGAAAGGATTTGCTCTGTTGGTCAAAACCTATTAACCATAAATTGGAGCCTACTCACATCTGCATTCCTCGCTAAGCTCTTTCCGTGAAGAGTTTCAGAGGATCGAGGTAGCTGTAAACACGTCATACTGACTTCCCACTAAACATTTACCAGATGGGAAGATCTCCTATTAGAAAAATGGTGCCTTCAGGGGTCTTGTGCAAAAGACCAAAAGACTGATTTAGAATAGATTGGTTTTAGTTTAGCTCTTTATTATTAGAGCTTAACATCTATTTATTTTTCTGATACCATTTTCACAGAAATGCAACCATATTAGCAAACTGATTAATAAAATGACACTGGGAAAAAGACTGGTAAGATTAAATCAGAATGTAASTGGTTGGTAAGACATTAACAGTATTTTTAAAATAAAAGGGACTGCATATCTGTATCTATATGAAGCTGAATGTAAACCTGAGAATTACATCCTTTACATCACATTTTACTTACCTAAATACCCAAATCCTTCCCAGCTTTCCACATTTTCTCAAATAAGCTTCATGAAATTTTAGGACAGAAAAAGCATGAGTGCAAAGCTATTCTGTGAAAAACAAACTCCCACAGTCTAGCTAGCCACATAAAAGAAAAAGCTCTTCTTGTTCTGTTGTGAGTTCTTAAGGTGTGGACAATTAATCCAACTCTCTCATGTTTTCAGAACTCTACCCATTAACTGTTGGTGAGAAATTATGAAGGCTGAAGACAGATAATCTTACAATAGCCACCACAACATTATGCTTCACCGCATGTTTTCTATTTCAGACTAAGCCACTGTTTCAGGCTCTGTGGCGTAACAAATTTATACAGGTTAGTGGTATTTTTGTTTTTTTTGATGGAAGATAAAACTTCAGGGGCTCAAGGCAGCTTGTATTCATTGTCAGCCTGTTTTGTAAGTGACAGGAATTTTACAACTTTTTTCTCTTTCATTTTATGAGCTAGGACTAGAGAAAATTATAGTGTATATTTACCTATTTACTAGTGAAAATCCTGCAAGTTGCTGAGCTGTTCAGTTACTTTCATTGAATTAGATGACAGCTGAAGATGCTCAAAGGATGAGATTKCTAGACAACCTCAGTGACTTCTTGTTTATTGGCTACTGGCCTATATAAAGGTGGGTGGTTGTGTCAGTTTTCTTTGCATACATGCTGTTTGCTAACTTGATACTGATAAAATTAGAAACTATTTAGCTTTCCCTCAAATTATTTACAGCTCTTCCCAATTTTTTCTCATAGGTGTATGTCAGTTAGTATACCCATACCTGAACACAGCTCTCTGTAATAATCTGAGATAATACGCTATACTGAAATACACTCTCTTTTATATTGTTCAAATTCGAATAGGATAATTAAACGTGTACTTTGTAGCTTAGTTAGTCCTTCATAGAACAAAGGCAGCTACTCACTTTTTTTACTTCAGAACTGCCCGTAGAAGTAGAGTTTTGTTTTTCTAGTGACAAGTATTGCTTCCTATTAATTAGGCTTTCTTCTGTGGGCATCTGGGCTAGCTGCTGACAGCAATGTATCAGTGAATTAATCCGAATCAAACAATCTGACATCTGCTTGATTTTTTATTCTCTCAAATGGAACAACTATTGAGAAAAGTGTTAAGACACCTAGATTTGTTGACTACAGAAAGATTTTTTTTTTTTTGTAATTGTAGTAATACAAATAGAAATTATTTTGGATTCCGAGAGGCCTAGCTAAATAAAAACTCTGCTGTTTGGCATAAGGGAGATCAGGGCATGGCATTGTGTATAATAATTTGCATTTAACACAGAAGACAGCATTTGTTTTTTGTTAATTGGGTAACAAGGCAATAAAGCTTTGCCATTTATTAATTTGTTAGCTTAGAATGTGGTCAGAGTGAGTAATAAGGCTATTTTGGAGTTGGGCGTTTTGATAAGACGTGTGAGATTAAGTTGTTTTCATGAGCATGAATGCATTGAGCATTTTGTCTAAAACCCTGCAGGTCACTGTGCTCTTAATGATGTTGTTAACATAAACACAATGTAAATGGAAATTGTTTTGTATCTAATGAATAGAATAAGGTATCCTAAATGCATCTTGATACATTAATTTAAATCAACCTTTAAAAGAGGTAAACAATCTATAAGGAGCATGCTTAAATGGGTAATTCTTTTGTGATTTTCTACCATGTTGTGCATCTGTGGTCATCTTGCATTATCAACCTAAGAAGGCTGTGAGTATGAAACATATACAAACTGTTATCAATATTTTTATTTGCAAGAGTACTTCTTACGTACAGTAGCAAAAGGAATATTAGCATTGCATCTTGGTTTCTGCTCAAGCAGAACTTGCGGCTTTCTGTGAAGCCTTTCAGTGTTTGAAAACTTTCAGTGTGTGAAAACTTTCAGTGTTTGATCAGAAATGAACCTGGTAAAAATACAGTGGGTTAATTGAAGCCTTTTTAATCTTAATCTAATCTGACAGTCAATAAAAATGTGAGTAGACTTTATTAGTATAGCACTAATAATTCTTCCATTAACAGGAAGAAACTTGCCTTGGATTTACAACGCACTAATTCTTTTTAAAGCTTTTTCTATTTCTATTCTGGGACTAGAGGAGCTCAGAGGTGTCTGATACTAGGTTATTTGTCTGCCTGTGTGTATTTGCTGAGCCAGAGTTTATAGGAGACATAAAAAGTGACAGAAATTTAGGGAAGCCTCCTTGTTTTAGGAATCCTTAAACTCACTCTAAACTAGCTTTTTGGCAACCCTTAGTAAGTTCCAGTTAAAAAAGCTTTGAAACTGGGAAAGCCCTTCGCCTCTCAGAGTTGGTCTCTTACATTGCTTAGCTTGCTTGGGCTTTCTAGACAAAATTATACTCACTGGTCTGTAAATTAGCTTCCTTCCTTTATTAACATACTTGATGTTAACAAACCTAGAAAAATCAGWAGCAATTCTGTTCTCTTCTGTTTGCGTTTCAGCTGGAATAGTCACAACAGAGTAAGAAGTAATTAAATATTCTGGTCATGCTTTGGACTAGAAGTATGTTGATTGTCCTTTGCATAACCAAACATTTCTATGAAGCTGGATCAACCTTTGTTTTCTCTTTTTGTACAGTACCTACCTAATGCAATTGGACCCTGATCTGTGATGTGGTCCCCTGACTTTGGACAAAACAAATACATGGTTTTACCTCTTAGGTGATTTAGCTACAGGACTTTGACATTAATGGGAGTTATATAATGAAACTTCCTTTCCAGTTTTGCAAACCTCTGTCTTCTCATCCAATCTGCTCGATACTCATGTTTTGAAACTATACCGTCATTAAGCATACACAGTAGTGATATAATGCAATACAGGCATTGTTGCTACCATACTCCTAGTCTAGAGTTACAACATTTTATTATTGTGAATTACTGATATATTAAATATGCGTTATTTATTTGATTGGAAGATTCAGTAAGTGTGTATTTATCTTGTTGATGTAAAACCAGCTTTGACAGCCACTGAAGTGGCCAGGTAAAAGCCTTTCACTTACTGGCAGAAGTTYGCTTTATCTATCCTGAGAATGTCTATTGCAGAGACAAGAGATGGTGCAAATATTTCATAGCATTGCCTACACATCTGTCTTGGTTATGATAATCTCTAAAGGAGGAAAATAGAGATGTTACCTTTGTTTCCATTTAATCCTTGACCTTTTAAGAGCCTGATACTAAGGGATTCAGTTAGTGACAAGTGCAGTGGTAGGTTGAGTGATTCATCCCCATGTACTCAAATCTCACAATTCACACAGAGAAATAAGAATTACATCCATTTCTCTCTGCTTTAGCATCCTTCAGGTGAGATTTTTAATTGACTTGCCTAAGAATAAAAGGCCTGTGCAATTATTCTTTGTCAGTTACTAATCAGTTGGGCTGTGTATCTGTCCATCCACCTTGGTCAACATCTTCTGAACCTGTAAGCCAATTTCAACTAAATGGGCAAACAGGGGGAGGTCACAAAAATAAATGGCAAGTTTTGTGATTGGGCAGACAAGGAGGACTTTATTAGTGGATTTGTTAGGTTCCTGTGAAGATACATGGGAAAGATATTCTGACAGTGTGAAAAGATTCAAGCAGACCTTGCAGTTGACCTTGCAGATGCAAGGCTGGAGGAAACCAGGCTTCATTAATTCTAGAACTACTGCTTGGTTTTCTTTTTAGGTCTCATTGTGGGAAATGTCAATTACTAACAGATATAAAGAGCTTGACTCTTAGGAACGTGGATATTATAATCTCTTCTCTTACCTGCTGCTCACTGGGAGCCCTACCTGTCGAACACAGTGGTGAATGCAAAATGGATAAGCATGACAAAGTCCAACTGTATTCATTCAGATGAAGTATTAGGTTTTGTATGCCGGTTTTAACATGTAGGGACTCAGGCCCTTCCATCTATTCTGAGTATTTTTAGGGTATTCTACAAATGTTGAGTAATCTTCACAATTTCACAGGAGATAGGCCATGATGTCAGAATCAAAATTACTGAATTCCTAATAATGGACAAATCACCCCTTCATGTTGGTTGATTCGATTGTGGTCAGTAAGTGTTTTCTTAACAATTCAGCATTGCATTTTTTTCCCTTGTTCCTTTTTGTGCAGAGTTGCACAAGATGGAAAGTGACACACTCAACATGCAAGTGTTACCCCAGCAGGAATGACTTTCCACTCGGGGTGTTTTCTGCAAGCGGTTGAATCGCTGCCTAATTTCTGCAGCCCTGAAGAACATGTCCAAACAGCAGTGATTCAAACAAGCGTTTGACCACCACCTGTCACTGAGACCAGTTTATGAGAGTCAAGAGGCTTTTGTCTGGAAAACTAACTTTGTGCCCGCTGAAAACCAGGTGTTTTTCCCCTTACAAGGGTTGTGTTTCAGAGGGCTAAGACACTAGCTTACTGAGGAAACTAACTGCATGTAAAGATCATTCTCGTCTCACACTCGTGTTTCACTTCCTTTAGACAGCTCCCTATAGCTTCTCCTAGGCCTTCTGAGCTTTCAGTATTGTCTCCAGAAATCAAGATTTGAAAAAAAAAAATCGACTTGCTTTTTACACAAGCTGTAAAGTGCTTCAGGAATGAATTTAATATACAGGCCCTTCAAGAGTCCCAGGGGCAGCTTCTGGTGACCTGGGCCAGGTGGTGCTGCCTGCCTGATTTCCTGCCGGCTGCCCCATCTCCTGCTGGCAGGGTGTCTGGGGCAGAATCTCCAAAACTGGCAGCTGGAGATTCTCAGAGGAGGGGCAATTTCTTCTGTTAATTCAGACACCGTGCTGGAGGAACAAGGGGGAAGGCTGCGCAGAGGCCGTTTTGAGGCTGTGGGACTTTGCTTGGAACTCTGAAAGAGGACTTTATTGGGAACTGCGGAAAAAGCACATGGAATTATTTTTTTWAATTATTTTTATTTTTAATCTTCATTCCTTTTGAAATGTGAGAGTCATCCTGAATTTGAAGCTGCCTTATAGTTTGAGCCACTACAGTAATAACAGGGCAGGTTACTGTAGGACTCCTAGCACTGAAGGTGTACAGCTAATATGTAATCATATAGCTTGCTGAAAGTCATTTTTACATGAATTTGGGATGACCAGGTTACTTTAGGTCATTATGCTAGTCATCCCAGGCCTGTAAACGGTATAGTTAAACCAGTGGATACTATTTTTTCTATTAATCTTCCTAGAAAAGCCTTTGTAATCCTAATTTTCTAGGCCATTAGGGTAAAGGCAGATTACAACTAAAGCTGGTTTACTAACTTTACTCACCTTGGTTTTGCCCAGCCCAGATCTCTTCTGTTAGGTGTCATCTAACGTGTCTGCTTGTAGCTGGAGTGATTACTTCCCTCGGTGGTCTTTCAAGCGTGTTTTCTGACATTTAGGCCTGAGCAACCTTATCTTACTGTGAAGTTAGATTCAGCTTCGGTGTTGGCCCTGGACCGCGCAGCAGGTTGGACCAGGAATCCTCCAGAGGTCCCTGCCGACCTCAATTACCCTGTGATTCTAACCTGCTCCCTCTCATGGCATCAAACCACTTCACAAATACTAATTTATTCACAGTTACACTGCATGCTGCAGTGGAGCAGGGAGAGCATCCAATCTGTGATGCCTAAATCTTCTTCTACCACTTCATCTGTCTGTTTTGAGTTACGCCACACTGCACAGACCCAGCCATTGCCCCTCCTGGCTGTGACCACACTGCCCTGAGCATTTCCTGGTGCTTCTACGGATCAGTCACAAGTTACAAGGCACACGTTCCCACAGTGGGAAATACTGGATTAGCGACCGGCTCTGGACAATGCAGATGATGAGCCTGGTGCCTCCTAGGAGCTGAGGGGCTGAAGAAAGGATGGGCTCCCATTCTCCAGGGAAGCACTTCTCAATCACAAGAATCATATTTTTGCACCTGCTTCCATTTGTTTCTCAGCTTCCAGCTGCTGACCAACAGACCCCTTCTGACTTTTCCGCTGCAGCCTCCTGGGACTCGCGGCCAAACCAGGGCCATCCCCTGTGCCGGCAGAGGCAGGGGTTGTGTGCTCGCCCCCAGCGACCCTCGGCCTGCCACGCACCCGCCCCGAGAGGCTGCATGAATTTTGCTCGGAGCGCTCTCGAAAAGCCTTTCCGTGGAGCTCAGCGTGAAACTTCACAAGCAGCGGGCTCTGCCGATGCCGGGTCGTCCCCGCTCGCCGGGAGAGACCTGTCCGCGCCGCTGCTCACCCGGGGCGCGGGCGGGTGCGCCCGTGACCCCGCGTGTGTCCGTGTGTGCGAGAGCCCCCGCGCCGCCCGGCGTTTCGGCGCGGGCCAGCAGATGGCGGCGCCGCCCCGGCTGGGCGCGCAGCCCCGCGCACGCCGCTGCCGCGCGAGCCCCGCTCCGGTTACAACCCTCCCCCGCCCCCGCCCTCCGCGGCGGTGTCTCCCTCCCCGCCACCTCCCCGCCTGTCACTACCACGCCGGAGAGCCACCATGGCGCACGGCGGGCCACGCGTGTCCGCCGCCGCCGGTCCGCGCGGGGCCGCCCGCCTGCCGCTGCTACTGCTGCTGCTGCTACCGCCGCTGCTGGGCGCCGCCGCCGCGCTGCGCTGCGCGGAGCCCTGCGGCCGCCCGCGCCCCGGAGCCCTGACCCGCGGGGCGCGCAGCCCGCCGGAGCCGCGGCGCAGCGGCGGGGCGGCGGCGGGGGGCAGCCGCTCCAGGAGAGCATCCTCGGCGGCGGGCCGGGAGCAGGTCTCCCTCATCAGCACCTCCTTCGTGCTGAAAGGCGACGCGTCTCACAACCAGGCGATGGTGCACTGGACGGGCGAGAACAGCAGCGTGAGTGCAAGGGGCAGTGCGGGCGGGGTGGGGGGCTCCCTGCTCTTACCCCTGCCCTTACCATTGCTTTGATCCCCCAACTTGAGGGGCGCAGCCTGCCGCTGCCGCCTGCACTCCGCCGGGCTCGGTGCGGCCGGAGCGCGCTGCTTCCGCGGCCCGCTGCCCGGCCGGGGGCGCGGGGGTCCCCACGGGCCGCGCTCGGGGCCAGCAGCGCCCCGACGGCCGGTGGGGTGCCACCGGGAGGCGAAGCGCCGCCGGGGTCGGGCCGGCCCCGCGCACACTCCGCCACTTCCCCAGAAGTTTGGAAAGTTTGCGAGCGCGCATCTTGCAGAGGGGCCGGGTGCGCGGCGTGCGCCGCACTGCGAAGAGGAGGAGGAGAAGGAGGAGGAGGGCTTGGCCCCGGAGCGGCGAAGCGGTGTCCGTGTGCGGTCGGCGTGCCCCCGGGGCTGTGCGAGGGTCTCCGGGTAAAGGAGAGGCAGGGGGCGAGCTGCGGCGCGGGGATTATCTCCTCCAGACCCGTATAAAGTCCCAGATTAAATTGTCGAGGTTTAATCGATTCACCTCGATTCAGTCATCCCCGTGTAATCTTCCCCGCGCCGCGCTCTGCCTCCTCAAGCGCCGGGGAAAGAAAAACCCAAACCAAAACGAAAATCAAATAAAACCCAGCCCCGGGCTTGGGGTGGATGCGAGCGGCAGGAGCGGCTGAGCGGGGCGGCCCTGCGGGGGATCCGCCCGGCGGGCGCGGAGCCTCCGCCATGGCGCGGGCAGTGCTCGGAGAGGGCTGGGGCCGGGCGGGCTTCACCCCCGCACGGCCCGGGGCTTCACCCCGCCGGGGGCGTGGGGGGGGATTCCCGCAAAGGTCCGGGAATAGCACCAGCTCTCCGAGGATTTTTACAGCCTCATCGGTGGATAAAAATCGCGAGCTGGGACCAGTGTTACTGCATTAGAGCATCAGTGTTCACAACTTTTTGCAGTTAAAGCGGTGTGCCTTGCCTTTATTATTTAATTATCTGTTTTAGACAGCAGCTCTCACGGTGAGCACCCATAATCTATTTTTAACTCATTTTCGGTTTCAGCTAGTCTTCATTTCTTTATGTACCGACCCATTAATGGTTGTATATTTGCACGGGTGGTTTCAGGGATTTGCTGCTTCTAATTTGTCCTTCACTGAAACATTATATCATAACAGTGGGCGTCATAGGTAAATATTACATAGCACCTTGCGCTGTCTGTGTAACTTCATAGACAGGAAAATATCGTTATGAAGGCTCAAGATCAACTTTCTCCTGGAGGATTTTAGTGTTTCTGGAAAACTCTTTGAATGTTTTTACTACAGTTCAGCTAAGCTCTGACTCTGCTTGAACTTTGTGAGTTTAGTGTAAAGTTTACTTAAACTTGGCTCAGTTCAGAGAGCTTGTGTTGTACTTCTCATAAGTGTGTGAATTATCATCCTTTCTCTAGGATCTCAAGTCCTGGTTTTTGCCTCTTTGCTAGGGAGTCACCCAGGAGGTCGAGCTGCTAAGGCTCCATGGGTGAGGATGCAGTGATTCTCTCGAGCACGCTGAGCGCTTGTGTTAATGCTCTTGTATAATCAGGTGTCAGAGTTGGAGTCAGCATCATAAAGCTTGACACTTTCAAAGGCAGTTTTTGATTTGCTCAGGAAGGAAGTGTAAGATGATGGCCATTTCTTGTGAAAAGAAAATGTTGCAAATAAGTAGCATCAGCTATTCTGATTCTGTCCTTCCTCCATTTCTCCRTTAGACTGCTGCCGCCGTTTTTTGTGGACAGTGCTTGCAGGCTGTTAGGACTACTTCCTTGAAGAATTCAGTATTAAAAAGTTGGCATAAGTTCATTTTTTGACAGAAAAGGCAAGTAACAGCTTTTGTGCAAAGCACTCTGCACTCTAAAACGAATATAGTAGAACCTTGCTAATCCGCATTTATGACTAGTGGTCTCTCCTTGCTTCTGTGCAAAGATTTAATAACAGATGCTGCAGTGAGGGCTTGTATTGCTAAAATGTTATTATTTTTTCACAGTATGCTACAGTTCACTTACTAGAATACTACCAAGTAGTCTCTTCAAAAGCAAAGATAAGTGGCAACTGTCAGAATAAATGAAAGTGGTTACAGTCTTTGCTGCAACTTAGTTCTTTTTTGTTTGCTTAGTTGCTATCTACTAATTCAGTCTTGCAGGATGATACTCTCATCATGAATGCCTGCAGAACGTTCTCTACAGTATTTACACATTCAGTAAAAAATACTTTTGCAGAGTTACTTAAAAAGTATGTTGTTTACTCTGCCTGCCTTCAAGTGATTACCATCAAGCAAGACTGGATTTGAACAAGTGACCTGGTAATGAAAGACTCTTTGCTGCCTTAACCCGAATGAGAGCAGCCGGTCTTTTGCACTGGATATTTTACAGTATGACGGTCAGCATTTTTTTGCACCTTCTTTTCTTGTTAGCTTTGTTTTATTGCATGCTTCCAGTGGAAGAGCTGATTTTAACAAAGGCTTCCAGAGAAAAATTATTTGTAAAGACAGTCTGTAGAATTTTTTTTTTTTTTTTGAAAAGAATTGGAAGAAATACATTAAGCCCCATGGAAGCAGGATGGGCTTAAAGGGTTTGGAGAGAATTTTGCTGCCTGTATGTATGTCAGATTGAAACAATTGAAAATTAAGTACCTGATCCAAAACATATTTAAGGGAGTCTTGAGTGTTTGTTTGTTTATATAGATATGTATGTATGTATGTATTTATTTATTTATTTTACTCTGGGTTAAGTGTTTGGAGGTAGGAATGCTAAGATCCAGTGCTTCTCAAACCTGGCACCTCACCCTGTGTTCTTAAATCTATGGCAAATCTTGCCTTGCCTCAGAAGCACAGGCTTGAGCCATGAAGCGCTGTTCTGTCCCAAACACATTGCAGTCAAGGGGAGGACTGTCATTCATAAAGTGGGGTTTTGGATCAGGCCCTGCGAACCTCTGGAGGCGCTAAGCAATCTTAAAGTGTCACCGCACACGTTTGGCACCTCATTGGAGGTACTCGGCACTTTGTAAACCAAGGAGCTAAACTAGTTCCTTTACCCTTTACAGCTGCGTGGCTGAAAATTTGACAGTGATGAGCTCCAGATGACCATATATCCTCTTAAACACCTCACCTAGTAAAATAAATGAAGAAGAAATACGCAGTAGGATTAGTCCTTTGAGCTCTGTGATGGAGAGACAAATAACCATAAAAGCAGAGGGGGCAGCTGCTTCTCTGAGGGATGTTCACCTGCATGAATAGTTCATTGAAAGTGCTACCATGGAGTACTCGTATGTGGATCAAGGGCAAATAAATAAATTTGAGAGGGGCAGAGGTTAGGTTGATGTGCACATGGAGCTTTAAAAAATTTATTTACATCTTGTAAGTCCTCCTGTGCTGCAATAATAGGAGCATGTGATTTTTGGTCGCATGAGATGTCTTGAAAGAAACTAAGGAGGCTATAAATTAAATTGGTCCTCTCTCCTCCCCCTTCTTTTCTGTACTGTAGAAGTCTGATGTGTACTTTATTATCCTCTCATAATGCCGTTAGTTTTGTGAATTAGAGAAATGGTGGATTGGATAGCATATGGTTGCACTGATTGTAAAGTGAGCTTGAATAACTGGGAAGATGACTGTACACATCCTTGCTTTGTCAAGAGAGAGCTGTGCAGGGAGGTATGCAAATTGCTTCCTGTTTTGTGTCCTCATTACTTTTATTTTGTACTCTAATGATTAGTTATTTATAAATTCCATAAACGATAAGCCTGTCCCTGACCTTTCTTGATAGTGGGATGCATAGTTAAAACCATCACTAGTGATGCAAGTCTTGCAAAGCTAGTCCATGTAACATCAAGAGTGTATCTGGTTAGTGAATTCCTACAATTAGTATTTCTGCTCTCTGTCCCCTATGCCCACAGAAATCTGTTGTGCACTATTACTTTCAAACAAAGGCTCATGCAAGTGGAACTGATTTCCTTTCCAGTCTTAAAATATCATAAACTGAAGACATGACAGGTGGGTGGTGCAGCGCACCATTTACTCTGGTAAGGGCTAGTGATTGACATTTGTGTAACTGATAAATAACATGGAGTTGTGCATTGGAATATATACAGGTAGTGCTTACAGAATAGCCTCTTACCGTGTTAAGCTGAATATGTATGTTCTCAGATTTACTAAAAATATACTACCCTTTCTGATTTGGGGAAAAATAGTCAATTGATGACAGCTTTTAAAAACCCTACTTTTCCTTAGAAGAGACCTTATAGTCATCCCAGGAGCTTTTTTGTGCTAGGTAAACAACTTTCTTTGCAAAACTATATTCTTTTTGACCCTCCTGGAGAATTCCCATTGTGCATTAATACTAGCTGATTTAAAAAAAAAAAATCAAAGCCAAAACAGAAATACGGGGAGAATGAGACTCGTATTCACAATTGATTTTGATTCATGGGCTGCTCTTCATGCTGTGTGCAGACTGCTAAAGTGTTGCGAACAGGACTTCAGCCAACTAGTTCTAAGTCTGCAGTTTCATGGTGCCAGTATTTCCTTTTTTTGTTTGTTGTCAAAATATTAAGTCCATGCAGGCACTTATTTGTCCAGTAAGTTGATGTTATGATCCCTCATAAACATGTAGCTCTTTGTTATGGAAAATAAACATAAATATACACACAAATTTTTCCAGATTTAATATTTAGCAGCACCTTATCAGAAAGGAAGGTTTATCGCATATCTACAGAAATTGCTACACACAGAAACTTCAGCTGATCCAGACTTTTCTGCATTTTATATACAGATACTTTGTTTAATTTAAAAAATACTCCTCTCTGCGATACAGTTTCACCATATATGATTTATACAGCCCAGTGATCACTAAATGTATTCTTCTGGCAGATATTTTATTTAATTGGTTTTCTGTTTTGTTCAGTTTGCAATAAATTTTGCTGAGGGGATCTATAAAAAGCATTGACTTCAATATTACTGTAGCAGTATCTGTAACGGTAAATGTAATTATCTATCCAAACTGGGCAAAAGTCCGTTTGTGGTAAGGTTTTGGTGCTGTTTCTCCAGAGTAGCCAGACTACTGTTTATGAAACTAAAGGGAGCAGGAGGTCAAAAATCCTGATGGCTCAGACCTTTGATAAATGGCAGATATATTGCAAAGTGAAAGGCAGATTTCCCATAGGGAGTTTTTTTTTAAATTCCTTGAGATGATAGTGCGATAAAAAACAAATAGAAACGAAACCCGGTGATGATATTTGGATGGAACAGCAGAATCCCGCACGGAAAGTAGAATTATTTTAATCTGACTGAAGTAATTCTGGAGTTTAACATCTTTTTTTACTTTTTTTTTTCCCCATGATATAAAGTTTATGGCTTATTTCATTTATTTGCTTCCACCAGTCTCTGTTTTCCCTCTCTTCCAGCCCTACAGCCTGCTAGTCATGTCGCTGCCTGCTGAGCTCTCTCCACATTTCAGCAAATTCTAGCTGCTAAAGAAAAGAGAGAGCACCTCTTCTCGTCACCTAAGTAGACACTTAAAATTGATACATACTTTAATTACTAAGTGTGTGTTTCAAACATGCTTGGAAGTCTTCCTCCATGCGCAGCCCTCCACACCTGCAATCATACCTGGTTTTACCTGGTTTGCTGGTTTAACTGGTGTTGCCTGGTTTGCTTAGGAGCAAGCTACTAGCAGCCTTAGCATGAGTAGGTACTACTGTGCCGACATGGGGACGAGCTCAGAGAGTTTAAATCTAGGAGGGAAATTTAGCAATGAACACTGAAGACAGACACTGGATTGAAATCCTCTGTCTGATACTGCTGATGTATTACATGTGCATGATAAACCAAATCTGCCTTAATACCAATCATTACATATGAGTTTAGGCTTTTGATAGCAGGTTCACATATTGCAGTGGGAACATAATGCATTCTTCCCAAGCTTGGCAGTGTTAGGAATCTACTGATACAGATCTTTGGAGAAAGAAATGAGGACATCCCTTTTGATTTTATTAAAATTCAATAGACTAGTAGATTCTTTTTGAAAGACCAGAAGGGGAAAATGATGAGCTTTTCAGAAAAACAGTGATTGTTTTGCTAAAATGGGAAGTTCTGTGAGGTGTGTACTGATTTATGAATTTAAAACATGAAACTGCCCAGATTATGGAAGTTTTTATGCCAAACCCTTTGTATGTCCAGATAAAATATTTTCATAGAATTATTTAGGTTGGAAAAGACCTTTAAGATCATCGAGTCCAACCATAAGCCTAACACTGCCAAGTCCACCATGGTCCTGTCAATTAAGACCAAAGGATGTTAGCATAAGGAGAGRTAATCTGCCGTACAATGCAAGTGAGATCGTTCTAGTTCCTGAAAGCACAAATTCATTTAAGCAAAAGCTTAAAGTGTAGGTTGAAAGTAGTCTGCAGTATATGACTGTTTGCCGTAGCTCAGGATGAAACTTGATGACCTGCAACATTCCTTCGGCATTTTTATTCCCATAGTCTCACATACTTCACTGAACATTCCCATCCCCAACCCCCTGCCCCAGTACTAATAATTTAAAACCCTAACAAATCACCAATGACAAAACTACTTTTGAAAGAAATAATGGATGGGATCCTTTGTCATGCCTAACTTCAGCCTTCAAGTCTAAGCTTGGACTTCTGCAGTGGGAAGGAGGTGGAGATTGTCCCTGGATTGATATCTCCCCTGACAATCTTAACATCCGTACTTGAGAAAGCTTGGATGACTTGACTTCTGTAAGCATGTACCTCTCTCTGCTTATTGTAGAGGGGCCTAGATGACAAACTTTGATAAAAACACAGAATTTATTTAAAGTTATCCCTAACCCAAATATCTGGAGTTTATTGCTGCTGCAGTTATTTCCTTCCTTACTTATTGTAGCATGGCTGTTGGAGTTTCATTTATGGATTAAGACTCTTGTTGTGGTAGGTTGCAGAACCCCAATGCAAAAATACAGGTGCAGCTCTAAAGATTTTATAATTACAGTTCTACCTGCATACATCCCTGAGAAGCAGAATTATATGCTTAAAGGATGTACATTGACAGAAATTACACAAATGTCTAAGTTTCAGTCCAAGGGCTGCTCCAACAACTGTTTAAGTATTTTTTTTTTCTAGTGACTTGGAATATTCATACGTAAGCAGTCACTGGGGCAAGGCCTAAAATTTCCCCTCCGAGTTGAGAGTTAATCAGGAGTTTAGAAACATGCCCACTCTGTGTCTATGTATGTAGGTATGTTTTTCTGTCTCTCTCTCTTTTGTCCAAACCAGTAGATATGCAATGCGTCAAGAAGAAGTGGAAGAGTTTTAGCAGTAAAGGTTGTGAGTCTCTGTTCTGGCCGGAGGTGTGTATTTCAACAATTCATGCAGACAGGGGAATTAGACCCTTCTGCTGGGTGAGCACTGTAACCCTGGTGCTGTTGCGCAAGGGTGAGGAGGGCATTGTCACCTCCCGTGAGAAGCTGTGTTTCAAAGGGAGTTGCCACTATGCACTGTGAAATGCTCAGTGTTGTAGGTGTGTGCTGGCACATCTGCTGGACTCGCTGGCTTCGGTAAGATGAGTGGAGAAGTGCTGTGTTTATGGATCCTACTGGATTTCGTCAGCCCTGGGTGAGGCTGTTGTGGAAGGAGGAGAGATGTTGAGGCACTGCTGCCTTGCAGGACTGAGAGCGTGTGTGCTGCCCTTGGCAGAGCTGGTGACGCTCCGCGCAGCCCCGTCGCCACTCTGAAGCAGTGCTGCGGTATTTACGGTGATACCTCAGGGAAATTTGAGGCTTGGCCAGAGGTAGTGTGAGGTTCCAAATGAACGGCTGTTGGGTTAAATTGAAGCTGAATAGGAGTACCGAGGAACTTTGCCAGTTTCCTCACGAGTGCCCTCTGAAATAGCACTTGCRTTACATAGGTGATTTTGTGCCTCAGTTTCTACCTGCAATGTGAGAATAATGGTACTTCCCTATCTCTTAGGATTGCTGTTGTTCTAAATAAGCTGGGCACTTTGATATTAAAGTAATGGTTATCACCTAAACACCTAAAAGAGGCAGGACCATAGAAAATCACATCTATGTTTTCTATTTTCCTTTGGCTGTTTCACAGTACAGTTTAGGAATTAGAGAAGAAAAGGCTCTCACAGGTCATGCAAACTTCTCTGCTTGTTCTGATGTTTGTTTTGATCAGGGCTCCTTTTAATGTGTAGTCCAGTTTAATTTAAATGCCTAGACTCTGGCACTTCAAGATCATTGAACAGACTGAAGATTATGTGACTAAAAACATTTTCAGTGAAACTTAATCTGTATTTAACGTGATTTTTTCTGCCCTYGTTTACAGGTATACTGAAATAACTGTGCTTCTTTCTTGGTGTTTGTACCTTTCCTACTCTTGTAGACTAGTAATTATTATTCTGAATAACATTTATTTTGGTCTTTAAAATTTTCTTTTACAACTCACTTTTCCTAGCCCTTTAATTGCACCATCTGGATAGGAGAGTACCTACATATAATAGTACCTACCTACCGTATATTTGACTGCCACATTTTTAGAAATGTACATACACACAGACATTATTGTTCATTTCTGGCTTTCTTCTAATCTCTCTAATGTCCTCGTGATTATCTGTGTTTTCTAAAAAGAAAACCACAGAACAGTAAGTAGTTTTTTTTTTTTAAAAAAAAGATAAGTCATAAAACCACTTAAATAATTTGGTCATTAGCAAAACAGCTAATTTCTGTGGTTTCTGTGCAGTAATATTGTTAAAAGTTTGTTCTTGTAGATGAAGTAGATGTGTTTAATGTTTATTTTTTTCCCCATTCACTTTATGAAATCTGTTTCTTTCATGGTCTTTGGAAGCTCATCGGAGGTACGGTAGAACTGCATGAAGTGTCGTAGAAGTGTATTTGCAAGCACCAACTACCGGGACATGTTCTTGTTCCTACTGAGCAGTAGGCCCATGTTTACTGGCCAGTGTGTTCAGTTTTAGCAGATGGCAAGCTACACTCTGTGAAAACACATCTTTTATCACTGTTACTGTCTCTTCTCTGCTCCCCAGACTGAAATTGCCACAGGGAAAGAGCAGTCTTTCCACTGCACGTGTATGAGCAAGATGTGGTGTACCAGGGCTCTGCTCTGAGTTGGTGGCATTTAGGTGCTTCTGTAATACCAATAAATAATCATGATGATGACTGAGGATTGAGCTGTTCCACCTATAAATTCTAGCAGTGCGTGGCCTGGCCTCCCTAACTGAAGAACTACAGTAGAGAAAAGTTGCTTTTCTCAGGTGTTGAAGAATAGCCTGTTTATGGTTAATGCATTCCCACGCTTGCCTCCACCAGCAGTTGTCACTGCAAGACAGATGCCCAAGGGGATGGAGCTGGAGGGTTAGAAGAATATGTTGGAATTACTCTTCGAGCTTTGGGCAGTGTTTCACAGTGTTAAACGTGACTGATTCTGAAGAAATAGTTGTTTCTTCATTGAAAACACAATTGTATCAGGGGATGGTAGGTTGCCATAAAATCCTCCCGGGTCTAAGTTCAGTAAGATACTTTTCCTGTTTACTAGCAGAAAAATACCTTGTAACTTGCTCTTTTCAGAGGATTGGAACCACCTGTGAGTCTAAGGCTTCTAAATCTGCAGTAGTACTCTTTAATCTTGTCATTTATGGAAAGCAGAATATTCTTTTCTCGGTTCTTCTTTTATGCTCCTAGGTATTGTGTTGGGTGTTCAGCATAAGTAGGCATCAGTGTTAACATAGGTAGAGATAAGAGTATAACCCTGAGGGAACTCGTGAACCTCTTTTGTATGGGCAGCTCTTTTTTAGGTACGGTTTTTGAGGGTCTCCATGGATGAGGCATAAAAACAGAAATAAAACAAAAGCAACACGTGCCAGCAACAGGTCGATTACTTTCTGGGTGCATAGAGATCTTTGCCAATCAATTACTGCCACAAGGCAATGGGGACCCATCGGGATGTAGTGCACATACACAGTGCTCGATGATTCTTAACTAAATAAACTCCAGTATCGTACTCCATGACAGGTTGCTATTAACATACTTCTATATCTAAGTTCCCAGCTGGTTTTTAGAGTGATCCCACTGTGCTCTTTCTGAGCAGTTTATGGGGGGCCCTGTTGAGACTGGTAAGGGTTCACATTAGATTTGGCTGCTACATATTGGTTTGTGGATATGCTATGTGAATATCATTCCTTCTGGCCTCTCTCATTTTAGTCTTGTAAACCGCACAATTTTAATTGATATGTATAGGACTTTGGAGTCTTGGGTATTGTAGTATTTCATGTGGTTAGAGCATAGAAGCAAGCAGGCATAGGAACTAAAAAGCTTTCCTCTCCCAGGCTCAGATGCCCCCACACAGGCACTAGGACTTCATCAGAATTGCATCTTTTGATTTAGAGGGCCATTTCTTATTTTGCTAATTTGTTTGGCTTTTAATCAGTGGTTTCTTATGTTTCCCTGCCTGTTACCCAACCACATAATGGCAAGCATGTCAAAGGTCTCAGCTGCCTTGAGAGCAGTCTTGAAACATGTTCTTTGCCCTGAGTGAGAAGTACAAGCTGAACAGATACTATGCAAAACATCTATGTTGGGTGTATGGTGGCTTCTGAGTGGGAGCTGTGTCCTGAGCACCAGTGACAGACTACAGAGGACTGACAGTGAACTCCCTGGTTGCCCTTGGCTGTGCCGGTGCTGGGGGTAGAGAATTGGGAAGCTGTTACTATTGGTGGTCCTGAGCTTTTCTGTCCCCCTGGATGAAGGAGGCCAGTACTGGTGGAGTCAGCTGAGACCTGATCCTGTTCTTTTTGAGGTTTCCCAGCCTTATAGGAAAAACAAATATGAAAGAATCCAGAGTTATTTTTTCCTCTCTTCTATGTGACATCCACCAAGGTGCTGCTGAGCACGTGCAGGAGGGAGGAGGATGTGTGGATGGAGCAAAAGTGCCCATCTTCTTGGAGCAAGCAGCCCACTATCAATGTTTTAAATTTCTTTTGGGTCACAGATATTATTATTAAACTCTGTCTAAAACCACTGTAAAGAAGAGAAGCAGGAAAGTATGCTGCACATCAGCTGAACAGCATTTTGTAGCTCCGTGAAACCCACTTTGTGATTCACTGATTAAGCTGTTGGCTCCCACCAGCTTCTGCGAAGGAAGATGCAGGAGGAATGCATTCCCCTGCATATAGGCTCAATCGGGCACCTTTGCTTAAAAATTGTAAGACGTAGCTCAGCAAACACATTTTCCATTCATAATGAAATACAAATGTTCATCTTCATGCAGCGTCTCTCAAGGGCTACTGTGCGGAGCACTGAGGGCCACTAACAAGATCTCCTTTTCCTTCCTTCCTCCTCTTCCAACTGCTTTAAAACATTTTTTTTTTATAAAGTGGGCTACATTTAGACAGCTTTGAACCTTGGTATTCCCTTTAATAATCTCATTGCTCCTGGAGAACTCTTAAGAGACAGTGATTGTATAAGCACCTTGTGCCATATGTTCCATTTCTTTACTTAAAAAACCCTTGAGGGAGAGGAGGGAGATGATTGATAGCAGGCTATCTTATATAATCAATGTGAGAGCTAGGTTGTTAGCTGGTAAATTATCAATATAAAATGTTTTTTTTAGTTTAGCTAACTGCAGAAAAGCTACTTTTAAACTGGCATGAACTGGCGTAACTTCAGAATTGAATGAAAGGCAAGCTGCTTCATCAGCGGGTGAACTTGGTTCGGCTTGGTCAGTCTGCAAGCACGCAGGAATGTTTGAGCTGCTTTTGTGTGTGCTACTGAGGCAAGAGATGTTTTATGAACACCAGAGCTGAATGAAAAGACGACCCTCCACTTCCTGTTTGAATCAATGTCCATATTATTGTGAGGGATTGCATCTTGGCTCTAATGTTCGTGACTGCGAAGAGACTGTTCCTGAAGATGGGAATGTAAGGCTAGAGAAGGATATAATCTTTATCTTGTTTGCAGAAACTGCCAGCCAGTCTGGTTATTGCATTGCTGTATTTTGTGAAGTATACTGAGGCTCCCTGAGGGAGCAGGACTCAGTCCAGCGTGATGTTTCACAGGGGTCGGTGGCTCAGAAGTCAAGCCCATTGAGATGAGAGCACTGAAATTCACATTTAGGCATAGACTGTGTGCCAGGAAATAATATAAAGAGTTCATAGTCTTTGATCCACAGTCTGTTGTATGTGGAGGGTTTGCACAAAATATGCAAGCTTTTTATTTTTTGTAGCAACTAAATAGACTTGTATTTATTAACTGAACCTGATTGTCACAGTCACTATCACTCAGTGAGAAACTCTGCTCCCCTTTAGGCAACTTCTGCATCTGTCCTTTGTTTCTGTTACTTTTCTGTCTGCTTTTTTGTATGTCTTTCATTCCTCCTCCCTCCTTTCTTTTCTCTGTCTCCGTGTGTCTCCTTTGTTATTCTCCCTTCATTTTCTTCTCTGTATTAAATCACCTTTCTCACCCCTGAGGGCTTAAATAGCATCATCTTCCTGGTTCCGTCTGGAAAAAACGATCTTCAAAGACATGGTTAGTAATGACACAGACATGTCATCAGTTTGGGAGCTGCCATTCCAGTGAATGTAGATGTTCACACTTGGTCACATGTTGTCTGCAGGCTTGGACAGACAGCGCGGCATTGCTTGAGGAAATCTTGCGTTCATGGCAGTATCTGTAGCTCTAGAGCATAGCAATAGCAGATATTTAAACAAACCACTGTCCCCAAAATACATCATCTAAATTGAAATTGGCCCAGGACCAGTGTGTTTCACCTCATGCCCCCAGCCTAAAGCTGTCAAGTGATCTCTTAAACTTACCTAGGGTTAGTTTTGGATTGGGGGCATGAAGTGAAATACACTGCTTCTGTGTCAAGCTTCTGGGTGAGTTTAAATGAGCATAATTAGAAATGAAAGACTCAAAATCCCATTTCCAGTCATCCAGTTCTGTAATCTGCACATGCCATCTACTAAGAATTTGTATACTACCCATCACTGGAATTATGCTGCTGCTCATCCAGGTTTAATTGGAAGATAATCATAATCTATTCAGTGTTAGATTTAATGCATAAATGAGGTATTGTGAGCAAAACACAACTTCTGAAACGTCTATTACCGTGGATTTTATTGTCTGGATTAAGTTCAGAAATTAGTGCATGTCATTCTGATATTTGGGTGATGTCATTCTGACATGTGACTTTGCCAAGTATGCCTTGTTATTACTTTTTGCAACCTATAGGCAATGAATTCTTTTTCCTTTAAATGAAATTAAATACTTACAAGCTGTTACTTATTGCAGGAATTTAAATGAATGAAGCTTCTTTTGAAAACAAACGCAAGCTGAGGAAAGCAAAGATAGCAAATGAGCGTGAAGCTGTCGTAGGAGAGAAACTCTGCAGCTCATATATGCAAGCTCTGTGGCTTTAGCTGAGCCTTGAAAACATGGGAGTAAAAAGCAGGAAAGTGCTAAGGTCTTGGTTTCTGGCATAGCTTGTTTCTCTGATGCAAGTGCACTTGCTGCACAGTCACTACAGTTCATGGAGTGAAAGAAGGTGAACAGATTTAGAGTGCTTTTATCTAACATGAAATTGATACTGTCTTATGGGAATGACTTCTAAGAAGAACATAAGAATGTCTGTACTCGGCTAGACCCGGGGATATCTAGGGAAGAGCATCAGACTCAGATGAGTATTTTGTGATCCTTCACCAGACAGCTTTTCTGGCCAACAGCAATTTGTGGCTCAGGGGTAACTGTAAAAGCTTTTCAGGTGCAACAAACATACCTTGTTTATAAACATGAAAGTGAGAGGGAAGATGAGCTTCTGTACTTAAATGCAGCAGTTAGCCAAAATTGCTAGTACTGAATTTCTATTGATTACATCATCCTTTCCCCAAACCTAAATGAGTTCAAATTTTGGGGTATGTTCTCTGAGTGATTTAAATTTTGTGGCTCTGTAGCTACATTTTAGAATTTCAAAACCATTTCTTACTGTATTGATTTAAATAGTATTTAAATTCCAACAAATTACATAAAAGAACAAGTAGACCTATCAACACATAATTTACAAAGTAATTCTGTTCTACTGTAAGTTTCTCACCAATTCGGGAAGTTTAAGGGGTATTATTTCTCTTGAGTGAATGTTGTTTCTAGAAAGAAAGATGCATGGCAAAAGTAGTTTTTAGATGTCTTTTTGTTTTTATGGAATTTATTAAAGCATCTTTTTAGAAGTGTTGGATGATGGTACTATCATATGGAAAAAGTACTAAGTATCCTGAATGTTTTCCTTGGTTATTTAAAATTGAATAAATGTTCGTTAAATGGACAACCTCATCTGAGCCAGGATTAATTTTAAATTCAAGCCATTATTCTTTTGGTACATAACCAATACAGTATATGTTCTTAGCAACAAGTGAGTCTCATTTTTAATTTATGAAAGTTTACCTGAGAGTATTCAAATGTCTCACCCTTTCTAAGTATTAAAAAAAGCCTTTGATGTCTCAGCGTTTGACTTTAAAACAGCTGATCTTCTGGTGTGCTGTATAATAAAGTTGTTTTGATACATACACAAAATGCTGCTTGTTAGTTCCAAGTTTGCATGGCATAATTAAGCTAGGTTTTTGTTCAGTAAAAATTGGTGATTCTGTTAAAATGAAAATCAAACCTTTTCTCTTAAGTTACTTTAAGGCCAATTATTAAACAGGCATGATCAAGTTTCTCAGATTTTAAGAAGCGCTGAAGGTAAATTTTGAAAATCTTCTTGCTCATTCTTATTTACAAATAGTTCATGATTTTTAAATTAAGATCTCTAGTGCTCTCTTTTCATTTTTAATATTGGATTGAAGGATATCAATAACAACATTCAATTATAGTGGACTGTCTGTAGGCTCCATGGGAACCCGAGCTGTGATTAGATTTCTCAGTTAGAGTAGAGCAGCACCATTTCATTGACTTAAATTTGACCCATTATGGAAGGATTCTTAGCTTTGATTTGTCTCACAGTTAGTGGAGTGTTCACAGTAATGGAAAAGAAGAGGTGCGGGAGCCTACAAAATGGGGAAAAGTAAACAGAAACAGGTAATATCACAAGAATTATATTTTAAATGTTGAATTCCACACTGTTCTTTCTTACTGTTTTTCCTCTTCAGTTTTTTCCGTAAACATTTCTATATTGTCGAGTTTATCTAGAAGAAGCAAGCTTGTTAGCTTGAGCAGAGGTTTTCTGTTTTTTGCCCTTCTTTGTCTTCTCAGTCTCCTTAGTCCTCTACCTTCCTTTCCATGGATTGGTTAATTTAATCTTGCTAGCTGCTGTATTGGTTTGTTCAGCATCACTAGGGTCAGCATGTTGCACATGAAAGGCACATCAGCTGAAGGAAACTAATATCCCGATCAACTTACCATCACTGCAGATAGAGGGAAACCAGCTGGCATGAGTGGATTGATTTCTGCATCAATCTCCTTGCACAGGCAATCAATTCAACAGACAGAAACGAGACCTGAGTCCTCATCACTTCCTGTTGTAGAAGGCTCCCTATATTGGAGTCTCATTCTTCCGAATTCACTGATGTACTCTGCTATCACTTAGCTGTGAGAGCAATGGTACTCCATACAGTATTACTGAACCCAAAGCCTGTAAAAGGCAACAGCAGGCTTCAGTGTGTTTTGGATCAGATCCTGGGGCTAGTGCTGCAACCATACTAGTCACCATATTAGTTAAGAGGTATTTAAGCCCCAAAAGCATTAGGAGGGATCTCTCATATCTCATTGCTAACAGCATGAGGCTCATCCTGATGACAAAGCAGGACCAATTTTATTTGTAACTTTTTAGTATACCCAGCTGCTTTTTGTAGTTTCTGAACCACATGCATGCTAATAATTCTGAGGAATGACACACAGTTTTAGTAGGCATCATTATTATAGCTACATAGGGAAAAAGCCATGGTGCTTTCACTCTTCTCCCTCAATTTTTTGGTGAAGGAACAGTAGTGCAGCAAAGCAGGTCTGTTCTATAACAAAACTTTTCAGGGCACTATAATGTGTAACTCAGGTAATGGCATAAATAGTCAAGTTAAAGAGAAAATAATTAGAAGGCTAATTTGGATTCACCCTTCCCTATTACTGCTTAAAGACGTTGACTGTAGCGTTCTGTTACTGCTTCATTTAGCTTCACTATTGCAATGACCTAACTCCTTGTGCGTCAGACTGTTCTTGTTCGGATATGAAGTAAGGTTTTTGTGTCGCTGGATCAGAGCATGTAGCACTTGTGGCTTTTCTGATACTGTAGAATTAGAAGCAAATAAGCTGACATTGGCTTACACAAGGGAACAGACTTGCGCTGCTTTGGTCCCAAAGGTGTTATTGATTCTATTTGCATTACATGGTCAAATATTTGTATATGGTATCATTGAGGCCAACAAAAGGTTGTCATAGGGCAGTGTTTATGTCACAAATTGTGACATTTACTTGTTGATGCGATAGTATAATGTCAGCATGTTGTGGCACAAATGTCATCATTTTGTGATGTGACAAATTGTCCCTAAGGGTAGACTTTTTTAAGAGACGTTAACGGATGTTGGAAAAATGAATTGGTTTAGACTGATTTTATTTGCATCATATTTAGGAACAATCAGAAGTTTAGAAAGCAAAGCTTGCGGCAATTTGTCTCACTTTTCATTCTTGAAGGGTCTTTGCTAATGTCACATACTTTAGTCATTATATATACGATGCTCCCTTAGCAGGCAAATTTGTTGACTCATWGTGCTTCAAGGCAGCTCCAGAGATGACAATTCTTCAGTAGCTAATGTGTTTAATTGGAGCGTTCTCCATTTGTAGCAGACTGGATTTTCCTATTTTAACCGCAAAATAGTAGGAGAATTTGGAAAGTTTCCAGTCTGTCAAAACTTAAGTGCAATAGGAAGTAAGATAATTTTGTTTGTATTTGTTCTGTCCTTCATTCAAACCTTGTTAGAGGCAATTGTGAAGCATACTAAGCAGTGCTGCTTATACCTTATCTACAAGGCAAATTCAGCTGGGATGGCTGTGCTTTGTTAACACAACTAAACCGAACCAGAAGTATATTTCGTATTGCAGTGTATTCCTGGGCAGTTCCCTGTGTGTGCTGAGACATACTGTAAGAAATCGAAGGAGAGGATGTTCAGTAGTTTCCAGAAGACATTTTAAATAAAATTAAGACATGTAACTTGCACTGAAACCGGAGCCTTTGAGAACGTTGATCGGGTTTCTTAAATATGAAGGGAATATCCTGGCGAGAACTGAAGGCTGCAGCTTTTTCTGTGGAAATAGTAGATTTCTGCTTCTGTAGAAATAGACCCAATGGAAAATTTGTTTGTCCAAGCACAGAATGATTAAATTGTAGATTTGCTCTTCAGGTGAGGTGTTTCTGGATTTAATGATGAAATTTGGTCTTCGACAGGTCTAGTCATACTTTGGGGTGGTGGCGGCATGCATTCTGTCAAACGTGGGTCAGAAAAGCAACATGTAATAGCACTAGCAGGCAGTATCCTGCCCTCTGTTCCTGAAGAGCTGTGTGCTCGTTCTAAGTTGGACTTCAGATGGGTGATTTTGTATGAAACTACTTTCCACTAGATTTGGAAAAAGTTCTGATGAAATTTGTGCTTTCCAAGTCTGTATGTTCTCAACTTTGTGTTCACACAGAAATTTGGTTTTGTGTATGTGCTGTATGTGAAACTATATATGCAGGTGGTTTCAGGCACTTACTCTGCCTGTGTAGTTTGTAGATTTAATGCAGAAGTTTGAGCTGCTGTTCTTTGAAAACACAGATAAATATAAATAAAATATAGTGTGTTCTCCTTGTAAAATTTTCTAAGTGTGGCTGGGATGGGCAGTCCCTGGATGACTCCTCCCCAGGAGCTGGGGGAAGCCTGTCAACTTATGTCAGCTTTAACTATAGCACTACTGTCAGAGAACCGTGCTCATGTGGACTCTTCTTGCTATACTTGGCCAATATTGAGCTAATGCTCTGTGATTACACCAGGCTGTAACATGCTGCTAAGGAAGAGAAATTGAATAAAGAAAAAACATAGTGTTTGATGGAAATGAACAGTGTTGAACAAACTTTGAACAGCTTTCTAATCAAGATATTTGGACATCGGGTACTTTTTTCAAACCATTTGGTCTGGAACTGATCCAAAGCTAGTCTTTCTCTGATCCAAAGCCAGTCTTTCTCCTGAGCAAATTCCTGAAGTAGGACCATTTTGCTCACATTACCAATAGCGTAAGCCTCTGTTTCCGTAGTTTCTGCRTCAGTTCAAAGACAGACTCCAGGTGAGTTGTGATTTCTCTACATAGGACTGTCAGTGGTTGCAACATGATGCGGTTCCTGCAGAAATGGCAAACGAGGCAGGTCTGGTTGTTTTTACATTTCTTGGGCTTCAGGAGAACCACTTCTGGTTCGCGGGGCTGCCAGAGGCTTTCTGTTCAACCTTGAGCAGGTAACTTGAATCTTTCTATATCTAAATGTCACATACGGAAATCTTGTTCCGCCTTTTCGGTTGTAAGGGCAACATCAAAGATCATGAAGTGTTTGGATACTTTGGAAATTTGTGTGATCATGTTACCATAGGTAAACAGAAGGGAAAAGAGAGGCAAGCTACACAGGAAAGTTATTTTTCTGTTGTTAGTCTGATATAAGGGAATCTCATTTTACAGACCCTTATCCAGAGCTTTCATGTGGCTTTACATCCTACATGATACTGCTTTTTAAATGCTGTCCTGTAAAAACAGTACAGCATTATGAATGATTTTTCATTTACATATATTTTTAATACCTGATACTTGCATTAGTGAAATATGCCTCTTACCAAGCCACTTTTTATWTTGATGTATATTATTTTCTTTCATAATAACATCTACTTAAAAAATCATTGAGAAATTTTACTTTCCTTAAAGAATGTTTGGGATTTTTAAAATTCTTTTTCTCAACTATATGGTTTTTTAATTTTAATTTGGTAAGAGTTATAAATTTCTTAGAATCATTGCATACATAATAATTTGAAATGTGTCTGGCATTAGTTCTGTAAAAACAATCTGGATGTTCTCTGATCTGGATCTACAGAGCCATAAAATATATATGGCACTGTATTAAGTTTTATAATGCTCATTACTTCAATGTTGTACCTGTTGGGTAGAAAATCACTGAAGCGGATGAAGAGTATTGCTCTTTGAGCAGAAGAAATATTAGAAGTGCTTTTACATGGCCCCTTCTAGATGTGAGTTTCACTGCAGGGTTCAGCAAAGAAATAATTAGTATTTAAACTGTTTGCGAAGGAATATGACTATTCCTCCAGAGCAGAAGAATTACAAATCAGTGGAGCGCTGCAGAATTTTTCTTTGGGCTAAAATAATTGCCATATGAGGTCTTCAAGATATAATGAGGGATATCTGTGGTCTAGCAAAGTGAGCTTAAAACTCGGTATAGTAGGACCCYGTTTTAATTCCTGAATCTTTCACATGACTGTCATTGTAATTTGGGGCAATGCTCTTTGTTCCTGTTCCAGTTGTAAGAGCTGTATTAGCAACGTAATCTGTGTGTCTTTAAAATTAACTGTGCCTTCATATTTAGTTACTTTCAGGGTCAATTGCTAAGCTAYTTAGACAACAAATTTAACCTATCTGCTTTGTAATCACTGTAATCGGTACTCTGAAAGGCCTGGAATCTACATGCGTGTTGTACAACATCGACCATTGTACTCCAGCAATGAGCTGTGAAAGGTTAAATATTTAGATAGTGTTAGCTAACCTTCTGCTTATAATTCTAGCCCTAATAAACGTCAATATTTGTCTTGATATCTTTGTGGTTTTGAAAGGGATTTTTATTTATGATCTGTAGAAAATACATTTATTTAATGGGCATTGCATTAGCATTGCTAATGGTCATAACGTATTTAGTTTCAAGGGATACCTGCTTTGATATTTACTGCAGAATAGTGGAAGTGCCATCATTCACTTGGGAGTGTCTAGGAAAAAGTCATGTTAATGTTTTAATTTTAGAATACGTCATCGTAGCATTCCACTTTCATTACTGAAGTGCCAGTTGTTTGGTCTCAGAGATGTACAGGACATGAAACAGTCCTCTAAGTATCATGGTACAAAGCCATAAGAAAACGTGGCAGTTTGTGGTGGGTGTATAATCCCCAGCTCAGTTTTGCATGATGAGAGCTTGTTGTCTAGGTTTTGGATGTAAGCAACTTCTGAGTGTAAAAAGTGGTATGCATCCCCCATTTATGTTCATCTGTGTATTGTATGGGTTTAGATGCTTTGCAGTATGCTCATTTTGCATTCTCCTAGGTTATAGCCTTCTTAAAACAAACCCTCCAAAACCAGGCTTTTTTTTAAGGTGGCTCATTTCACTGTACCAGCATACAGTGCAGCTCCGCAACTGTTGCACTGACACAACTGAAAGGGCATCGGACACAGGCAAGGGGCTGAGAACAAATGGCCAGAGCAGTAGGGAAACGGGAACTTTGGGAAGTAGCTTCACTGCTGAATCAGTATATTGTGAAACAGATTCCTTAACGTGTAGTTTGCTACCTGTTTCTCTGGATAGCAGTGCTGTCCTAAGCAGCCACAGAGTATTTTCAGGCCGGTACAAACCCTCTCAGCTGGTGTCAGTGTAGTTGTTTGTGGAGAACTGAACTGGAGAATTGATCGTGATAAGAAGAACCTGGACAGCTGGGTTAGACTATTTTCTTTAATGTCTGATTTAAATCTGCCTTGCTTCAGTTTCCTTCTTTCCCTGTCCACTAGGGATATGGAGAAAAGTTTATTCCCTGTCTCCTTTCATCAAGCTTTAATATATCTGAAAGCCTTTATTATGCTTCTCCTATGTCTTGCGTTCATTAGATTTAATAACCTCAGCTTTGTCACCCTTTCCTTGTTGCTCATTTGGTGCTGCTTTTCTAGACCTCTCATCATTTTTATTGCGTTCTTCCAGGCTCTCTCCAATTAATCCACATTAGTCCTGTGATGCTCTGGCATGAACATACTCTTGCAACAGAGGTCTTCAGGCTGGAGTAGAAGTTTCCTTTCTGAGACTCACAGTCTGCATGTGTCTTGCAGCCTCGTTATGCATTACCTTACGGTGCCCTGCTGCTACAAAAAAGGCAGACATTACTGTCTCATGATTCATTAACACTGCCAGCTCTTCTTTTGCTGAATGTACTTTGCTCTTGCCTATTCTGATTATGCGCACTTTAGTATTTATGCTCATTGACTGCCATCATTCTTGCTGAATGGCACCTGGCCATTTTTGACCATTTTTCCAGTTTGTGAAGATCACTTTGAGTTCTCATCCTGTATCTCAGTCTGTATGTTTCAACTTGGTGTCATCCTCGGATTTAATAAGCATAGCCACTTCATGCAGATGTTAAATAATACCAGACTAAGGACGTGTTCCCTTGCAAACCCACTTGATAGGGTATCTGCTGCCTCTCTGTTATCCCTAAGGCCTGTTACTCTGCTATATGAGGGAATTAGATAATTTTGATGATAGTATTTGCTTTTGAGAATTTCATATTGGACTTCACTCATTGCTTGCACACAGTTTATTTAGTGATAGCTTCTAGAATTTTTCTGGGAATTGAAGCTACACTGACTGGTTGGTGCTTTCCAGACTCCTCCTACCCCTTCTCCTCTTTTTATAAAAATAAGTTCAATGTCTGTCCTTTTCTGGTCATCTGGTATGCACCCCAATTTCCATTAGTTCTTTAAGAAGTGAGTGAAACAATCTCAAAACTTATGGCAGTGTTTGAGAATCTGAGGGTGATCATCTCCACCTTATCTACTAGTGTTCTTCTGTTGCCTCATTCTTTGTTAAAATGCCACCTAAATAATTCTTTCACCTTTCTCCACCTGCAGGCACTTGTTACTTTTCAATGCCTTTCACTTAGCTTTGCCACGACAGCTCTTTGTGTGACCTTGTGGTAAAGCAGATGAATGAACTGATTTGGGTAAGAGTAGGTCTGTAGTCATTCTCCACATCGTCTTTCCTTTTCATGCTTTGCATGACACCCCCTCCCCCCCATCCCTTAACCCCCACCCCCACATTGGGGGAATCGCATGTGGAGAAGTCTATATCCAGAAACGACTAAGAGGAAATTTTGGGAGAGGCAGTGTCCTGCTGCGTTCCTTTTCCAAAATATGTCTTCGGGTAGCTTTGTTCACTTTATTGGTAAACTCCATGAGTTGAATTATTTTTCTTGCTGATTAAAATAATATACAAAGACAGGAATCTTTTAGAAAAATATGAATTTCTATATTTCTGTGGCTTTTACTTCACATGTCAAACTCTGCTTTGAATTAGTGCATCTGCTTCAAGGCCTGCATCGTGTCATTGGGTTTTGCATGCCATTGCCTGGATGTTCTTCCACGCTGGCATATGGGCACACAGCATATGTCCTCCCATGCCTCCTCCCACCTCTGCTTCACTGCACTTTTACTGCTGGGCATTCTCTTGGTCTTCTGTAACTTGTTTTTTCTTTATTTCTTCTTTTTATTCTCCTGACACTGCTGACATTTTCTTTCTCTCTCCCCCTGCATCCTTAATTCTTCAACCTGCATGAGCTTCATAACACATTTCTGGATTATAGACATTTATAGGTAAATTTTGTATACACAGCTGGTAAAAATAAGTTCTATTAAAATCAGGGAAGGATAAGAAGCTCTGTGTGCATGTATATATACTTATTTATGTCTCACTTGAAATACTTTGTAGGTTAACCTCTTGTTTATTTTCTCTCCAGAAGATCATTGAAATGTTTACAAATAATGACCTCTGTTGCCTTGGTTGTATGTTTACTTTTCCCTGTCCCTTTGCCTATGTGGCCAATGTGAAATATATGCTTCTGGAACATATGTCACTTGGTATAATTTTGATTTTGATCTTGGAGTAGGGCATATAGGTGCTACGGTAAAGCAGGTAATAATATTCAGCAGATGTTAATGCATTAAACATAGGAGTTCAGAGGCAGGCTTCTCATTTTTATTATTATTACCGCACAGCTTTTAAGTGTCCGTGTGTCTTCCTAGGCAGATATCTGGAATTTATTGAGTGGAGTAAATTCCTTCTGGGAGTTTACAGGAAGAAGTGACAAATGTGATTTGATAACATTGACAATTACATGATTCCCTTCCTGCTGGTGAATCCAAAACAACTTTTGAGAGCAATATGAAATTATGACCAAGGCCAGCCACTGTGAGTTACAGTAAAACCAAGCATTTGGTTAAACCATCAGAGCTGCATAATTTCTTACAGAGACATTCAGACAACAGAAGAAAAATATCAGAATATTAATGAGCTTTATGTCTACAAGAATTAAACTGATTTTTCAGATAAACAGAAGTGCATAGCTGGCTGAATGGAACAAAGAAGAAACATGGCTGGTGCTCATACCAAGCTGTGGCTACAGACAGTGTGATGAAGCGGTTGAGGAAAGTCTTTTGAAGAGTAAGCACTGGTACAGGGGGTGCTAGTGAGCAAAGTGTGTCTTCTGTGCACACAGGAATGCTGTGGTAATTGCACACAACATTAGATGACTGTTTCTGGTGCAGTTCGTGTGTAGCAAAATGCCTCACTGTCTTGTGTGCTCTACATTGCATGTTGAGTAGGCTTCATAGACTACTAATGGCATTTATGTAGGTAGAAGACGACTGAAAATGGGCAGGGCTTGCCACTAAGCGTGAGGAGACTGAAATGCTGAAGGTATGGAACTGTGTATTTCCCATGTATTTCTACAGAGGTCAGTGAAGCTGTATCAAGCAGTTGTGTACACTGTCCTGTGGGACCTGTGTTGTAAAGAAGCACTAAGAGCTGTAATATGAGAATTACCACTGGTAGGATCCAAAGACTTCACTAGCTGAGGGCTGTGCAAAGCCAGTGCTCTTTAGGAGAGTGCTGAAGGAAGGCTTAACATGCCAGAAGACAGAGGTCTTGGGTCTTCAAAAGACTTCCTAAAATACTTGGCGTTAGGTAGTTTCACTGAATATTAAACGAGGCTCTGAATTTGACATTGTTACTGCTTGGACTGTTTTTAAACGAGGCTCTGAATTTGACGTTGTTACTGCTTGGACTGTTTTTTAATATGGTCAGTGAGTTTTTGGAGCGCGTGGTGTTCTTGCTGTAGGAAGAAATAAAGGTGAAGTTTGTAAATATGTAACAAAGGGTCTGAAAATAATTTCGGGGAACTTTGGAAACAAAGAACAGAGGAGGTTGTGCCAGCGGGAGTTGCCATTGCGATTTTAAGTCTGCCACCTCTCTGAGAGCCAGGAAGTTGAGCTCTGAGATAGTGTGGGGTCATGTTGAAAGTGCGAGTATATTTAGAGATGTGGGAGTTTCGTGATGGGGAAAAGTGATAGTGTGTTATGGCCATCAGGCTCAGTTTTTCACTTTGGCTTTACTAGAGCCAGATTTGATTTTTGAACAACTCCTGTAATCAATCTCTTTCTTGACCTTGATAATCTACCTTTTATTTTCTTTTTGATCCTTTTCGTCTATTCAGATAAAACTTCAGGGAAAAGGCAGTTTCTTACCATGCATTTCTGCAGCACAAAGTGCAGAGGAAACCCAAATTTGAACAGAGTTTTGAAGTTCTACAGTGCAGAGATGTTCACCAAAAGCAGAGTTGATGCAAATTATTTTGCCTGCTGAGCTGTAGCAGATCTTTAGGAAAAGTTTACAGAGAGTGCGTTGGCTCCACTTGTCTAATAATCTATGCTTCAGTAGTTTGTGATCCCACATATGTTCTGCTTCAGGCTAGATAATTAGTGTTGCCAGTGGTTATCACTTTCTGTGTAATAACTCATATCTGTCCTGGACTAGAGGATGATAAGCTTTTGTTCCATGTAAGGGTTGCTGTGCATCCTCATGCCACTGTATATATACTACTTAAACAATAATAATTTCTCTCTGGACTTTCTTGCTCTTCTACACTTCACTGGGGAATGAGGACTGTTAAGGGGAGGTCATGCTATATCATGCTACAGTATTTCTTTATCTTTAACTTGGGTAGACAAGACTTTCTGTCACCTAGGGAGCATATTTTAAACTTCCAGGGTGGGAAAAAGTACCTGTGCCTTCACTTGCTGAGTTAGAGACATGTCATACAGGGCAATGCAGCATATAGAGCTTAACAGGAGTATTTAGCCATTGGTCCATATCAGCATGCAGGAGATCAGCCTGTAGAGTTTCTGGTGGTTTGACGGTGGCTTGCAGAGAGCTGGTTTGAAGATGGTGCTCTCTACGTCTGGACAGCACCAGTAGCTTGCAGTGGGCACAGGTATGGCTCCGTGCTTCCAGTTTTCTTGGGAGAAATATTTACTGTCACAACATCCAGTTGTGACTAACTGAGGAGTAGAGAGAACAAGTGGGGAGGAGGCGGCTGTTATCATAACTTCTAATTGTAAATACTCCTTCAGTTTGTCTTTACTCTGTTCTGAATCTGAGTCAATAAGGAATAAGCAATGAGGAATAAGCAGAAGTTATGAGTAAGACGTACAGTGTAACTGAGCCCCAAAATATTTACAAGATCACACTTCAATTTTTAAACAATTGCTTAAACAGATAGTTTATTGATAGAAGGACATTTCTTGAGTTTGAAAATGATTTATGATTTATACAGTAATTGAAGTGGCAGTTGCTTCATCACACTTAAGTTTATTGATTCCATTAGTACATTGACCTCCTTTCTGCTGAACCACCAGTTTGAATGTCTTGCTGTGTGGGATAAATTAAAAGGAAAAGATGCCATTTTCCTAACTATGCAGGACCCAGTTTTCTGCAATAAATAAAGAAATGAAAGCAAACAAATGAGTGGAAAAAGAAAAATTGCGGGAGAAATGATGCTTTGAATCTCTTTACATTTGATGGATTTTTCAAAGCAACTTTGTGTTTATCAGAGGATGCCTTTTCTGCAGGTCAGTGAGAGATGCTGAGTTTGCTTGCTCTGTTAAAGTGGCCAGCATCCATATTCCAGCAGTTTGAATAAGCAGAAATCCAGAAGAATATGAAAACTATCATATGAATGGGAGAACAAGGCCAGCTGGAAAGTGATTTCTGTATGATTCCACTTGTATATTCTACATGTTAAATAATAGTTTCCGCACTTTTATTTCCCCGCAGAAAGATCGCTCATAGTTGGGCGATGCTCAAAGCTGCAAAATAAAAATGTGGAGCATTGGCATGTGAACTCAATGGGAACTGAAAGAAAAAAATTGCAGGCAGACAGAAATCTCTCTTTGCTTATGTTCTGCTGGGGCAGCAGCTGCCTCCTTCTCTGGCCTCTTTAGAGCAAGATGCCTTCTGCTGCAGTCTTGCTCAGTCTTATCTCACCTTTGGGAAGATAGTGGCTTTCTGCACCAAACAGTGGCTGTAAGAGCAGGAGCTGCTGCCTTGCCAGGAGCAAGTGATCCTCCATCTCTGTCTGCCCTCCCGGAATTCCTGGCATTGTTCAGCTTGCGGCAGTTCCCCTGGACAGTGTGGTATGAAAGCTGGTGGTCTGCCATGGCACTGAGTGCTCATCTAGTCCGAGCATGGCACTAAGGAATGAACATTTTGGCTTTTGCTGCATGTCCCTTAGATTTGATAGGTTTTCTGCTTTCTCCCCTTAACCACTGATGAAAGTCAGCCAGACTGAAAGGACATGTTTTGCTCTTTGTAGCTGGGAAACAGAATAAAACAAAGTAAAGATTTGGCCCTTGGGATAATTGAAATGAGAATAACCCCTCATTCTACGTCTGGTGGAAGGATAGTTAATACTTTTACCATTGATAGTATATGCTGGGCTAATGGATGTAAAGCTTCAAAAGCACCTGTAGGATATTCTGACCATTTAATCATGCAATTCTGAAATATAAAGGACTTTTTGATTACAACCAAGGCTCCATATAATGGCATCAAGCTAACATTCAAGGTCTCTTAGCAGTACTTAGATACTGGTAGAAGAGGTATTTAGCAAAGTCATCTTAGGAGCACRCTATCTTTAACAGCATGATTTGTGCCTGGATTACTACAAAGTGAGTTTTGACACGATTCCAGGAGCACCTTTTCATGGGATTTGGCCGAGGCACGCTATGCTTTCACTGGAGTGAGCATGGACAAGCTGAATGGGAGAAGTAGAAATTGGGAACTGTCATGCTCTTTCCAAAAGGTTTTTCAAGCAGATCTGTTTTCATCCTATTGCAAGATGGAAACTTTTGGATGCAGAGCCTGATTCAGAGACCAAAGGGATCGCATAGTCTCACATTTATTAAATTGCGATGTGAGTTGGGCCATATGGCACAGAAGCAGAACAGGGGGATTGTGAAGGGTTTTCTCTAGGGATCCAACTCTCTTTCTGTGACTACAGTGGAGTTATTACCATTTTATGGTGCAGACATGCTCAGGTGCTGTACTGAGAAGTGCAGTATAGTAATCTGAACTGGACTGAATTGATTTCTTCTACGTGACAACAAAGTCTATGGCCATATTACAAGGTTGGCCTCTTATCATTTTTTTTTGATTGTGGTACTCTAAATTTGGACCATCTGTGTGGGTTATATTAGTGTTGTTGCTCAGAAGTTTACAAGCTTTCTAACAGCCAAGTGGAAAGGGCGTTTCTCATTATTGTACCGATGGCTGAGACATTAAATGCTTGTTGTTGTTATGTTCACAAATGAGTGTACAGATTTTTGGCAAAACCAAGGAGTCAGATTCACTCATACAGATTAAGGTCTTATTACAGTATGTCCAAGGGGGTTGTATACACCCAGGTTGAACCACTGGGTCTTTCATGTGAAATGAGGAGTAGGTTTTAGATAAATGGTAGAATTGGCATAATATTTTATCAGCCCTTTCTTTTTTTTTCTGTTTTCATCAGTTTGATTAAAGAAGAAAACAGGATCTAATTTAATTTCCCTTCCTGCTCCTTGTAAAAATCTGTTTTACTGGCAAATTGGAGTGATGAGAATTTCTGAAAACTTTATCAAGCAAATACTTCCCATCTGACAAGGCTGGAACTCCAAAGTTGCCAGGAAACCAGAAAGCTAGTGTGACGTTAATTAGAGGAGACGGTCTGGCTCTTGCTTTTGCCATCTAACTCCATTTTTCTATCCTATCATTTCACAGAGAAAGCCCAGTAACTATTTTAGGTTCAGTAGCCAGCTGATTGCCTTGTCTTTTATATTGCATAGCATGAATCAAAAAAGAGTTTATTTGCAGAAGTATCATGAAATATTTGTCTGTGCTACCTATGAAAATACAATAAACTTTTTAAATTTTATGTGACCTGGGCTTAAATAGGAAAAGGGGGAATGGTGAACAAAAGAGTGGCTGAGTGCGTAAAAACTGCAAGAAATACCTTCCACAAGCTCACTGTTATTATTTTATTAGAATGATGATTAGGAACCAGTATGAAAACTTTGAATACAGAAAAGGTTATGCTTCCCACCTCCTGATTTAAGGAGATGCATAAGGATTAAATTAAAGTAAATATGCCTGTAATTTACTCTATTGCGTGCATTCAGCATACTTGCTCTTTGACAAGTATCCAGCTCCGTTCAGTGCCAGCTACTTCCTAATCAAGTAATAGATGAGGCTGGAAGGAGGCTGCTCAGCATCCTCTGGTTGAGCTTTTGCTGCTGGGTAAAGAGGTTTAAGGGAGCCAGATGCAGAATAAGCAAGAGGAGGCAGGATGCTATAGGAGCGTGGATGCTGGGAGGGTGGAGGGTGGTTCAGCTGCTTCTTGTAGGCATTATGATGTGATTAAAGCAGTGGATTTAGTGTCTACAGTTGTGGTGTTGATACTTGTCTCAAATGAAGTGATCCACTATCTCCCTGGCTAAGGATTGTAGGACAGAATTTTTAGAAGTGGTGATTTTGGATGCATCCATGTTGTCTTTGTTGCCAGCCTGAATATTAGTTACTTTTTTTGTCATTTAGCTGTCATTGCAGTGGCCTCCTGTCTTGTGAGGTTTATAAACACCTGCTGTCAAAAAAAAMCCACAAAATGAATTAAGAAATAAGTATAAATTTAAGCTGAAGCTTCTTTAGTCCAGGGATCACAGGGAGTGACTACATTCATTGATCCACAGTGTGGATGTATTAGAACTTCATCTTCTACAAGGAGAATTAAACCAGATATTAGGGATGAGTTTAAATATCCTGTGGAACAACTGCAGAATATTCTAAGTTTAGACTGTGCCGTAAAGTGTGTCCATTTTTTTTCTGAAGTATTTATATGGAATTTCTTGAGAATTTTGGTTAGAAGCTTGACTTAAATGGAATCCTTTAAGTCATAGTAATAGCGATCCTTTGTTTTTGATGATGGATGTCATAGTTTTAGATCAACAGAAGCCAGATTAAAGTGGCCGGTCTCTGAGATCTTGAGCTTCTGCTTTGAATCTGTAAAATGGGAATAACGATGGTTCCGTACGTTCGTGTAGTTATCCTGAGAATTAATTCATTAACATCCAGTTGCTGGTGATGGGAGGCCTACAAGTATGTGGTGGGAGTGTTGGTATCGGGTGTGGTTACATACATACTATATCCAATTGGATTCCATGGAATACATAGTGATATTTTTGAGGTTTTCTAAAGTTTGGTACTATGGACTACACTGAGATGAGGGCAGAAGTGGAATCTGAAGTTCTTGTTTTTCTTCAAGACTTATCAGTTCACGTGACTCTTCCTTTGGAACCTGAGACTTTGTCCTTTCCAGCCACGGTCCAAGTTAAAACAAAAGTGAAATAAGGTTTTCCATTGTCTCCCAGTAGGCATTGGACATGCATTGGATATGTGCCTATGCCTTGATTACGTTATAAAACGCATGTAATGGCAGTAGCTCTGGTACGTGTTAGAGACCTCACTCCTGCAGTGTGCCGGATGCTCCTGCCAGTTCTCAGTGCCCTTGCCACGGCTCAATGCATGTTCAATGTGTCCCTTAGGACTATGTAACCAAGCTGAAATACATTGCAGTACTCAATATTTATATTTTCATTATACTGTTTTTTCTTTCCCTCTCTCTTCTTTGTTAACTGTTCTCTTTGTCTGGCTTTGGGCTCTGAATATTCTCAGGTCCATAACTGATTCTAGGTTGTTAATGAAGTTTTCCACTACCTGCCTACTTCGTATTCCCTAATGGGAAGCCTTCTGTGTAGCAGTAGAAACTTTCAATCTGTGAAGATCTGGTGGGCCAAGAAGACTTTTTGCAGCCAAATTAATTTTTAATGGTGCATTGATTCAGTGTCTAGCAGCTTATGTGTCAGAGTGTGTGAGACTCACCCTTTGTTCCATCCCTAATGCATTTCCCTTTAGCAGTCACTGTTTGTGCATCTTTTTTTGATTTTTTGATTTAGGACCTTGAAATGCACTGCTGCTGCTTCATTAAGTTTTATTTAGTAAGAGTGCATCGTGTTGGTGATCAGTTAAGCTGGTGAACGCTAAGAGTTCAGTGAAACTACATACATCCCTGGTGTGCCATCACGTGCATGATGCTGCTGTTCTGTCTGCTGACATACTCCAAAGTAGAGGCAGTTTTAAGAAAGTGCCATACCTAACTTAACTTTCACATTTAGTGTGGAATAACGTAAAGCACTCTATCAGTCAGAACATGGAGCAGGAGCCGGCACTCCTGAGTTCGGTTTTCCAGGCAGTTTTGTAAGATGCTGGGAGTGCAGACTTTTGGATGCTGGTGCTGGCTGTCCTGCTGATTTGTTGTTGCTGTTTCTTTTTTGTGTTACCACAGCGTCTAAGCATCCTAGGCAGGGAGCTGAACATCTTTGTTCTATGTGCTCTGTACACACAACACAAAATGTGGTTTGGGGAACACTTTACAAACTTGTATGAATAAAATTAATTTTCTAAAATTTATGCTCAAGTATTTAAATGAACTTGCCTGTTTTTTTTCCCGGAAGTGATATGCTGCTTTTTCACCCTTACAAAGACCAAGGGCGTAGCTCTTATGGAAATAAATTAAGATAGCAAAACAAAGAGTTTTAAAAGTGATTAATTATAATAATATATTTACAGCTATTTAATTATTTCAAATATTTAAGATTTTTGGATACCCATCTTGAGGGTTTTTTTTCAAAGGATCATTTGAAAGGACTGAGAACACAGTACTTTCTGAAAATTAGGTCTAGTTAAGGTTGCCTAAAATGGAGATGTGCAAGTCAGCTCACCAGTCACTTTTGAAAATCTATGTCTATCTAATGTTGAGGAGCCTAATTTGAGGTCCCTGTTTGGAAACACTGATGCCATTTTTTTTTTCTAGCGTCATTTAATCCCTCTGTACAGGGGGCTAAAAGAGATACACCTCATCATGTTGCTGTCAGAGTTAATACTTTTGAAAGACTCTGAATACTTCACAAATTACACCTCTAAAGTATTAATTTATTTATTATTGTGGCCCCTGGTGGAGACATACTTTGCCTTTCCATATCTATATCTCTCTAAAATGAGCACAGTGGTATTATTTGGTATTAATCTATATTTTTCCTCTGGGGAATGAAAACCAGTCGATGGAGGTAGGAAATTCTAATGAACTCCCCCTTTGCAGGTTTTGTAGCTTAAGAGTTCCCTCTGCAACATGCTGTCCCCTTAAGCTGCAATTTTAAGCTGTTTCCCTCTCTCGTTTTGATGCCTACTTTGTAAAAGATTCCTATTAACATCACATTTGTGTCCTGCATTATATCTGGTGCTGCTGTGTAGCTGAGAGGTGCAGGCATTTCAACCCAGAGTGAGTTTGTGGCTTGTATTCATATTCAAATTTTGGTATCATCTATCTATGAAATTATTCATCAGATTCCTGTGTGAATGCTTTTAATGGTTTAATGTGTTCAGCTGATAACAAACTGCATGCTGAAACGTAATGTTGCTCTTTTTAGACTTGATTAGACTCTATCCTTGATTGTGATTTAATGGCTGTTCACAAGCTTGTTCGCTCTTGCTGTTGCATATTAAGTACCAAAGTATCCAGCCAGGTCTGCCAAAGTCTTTCAAGGGACCATGGTTTCTCAAGGGAGATGAAAAGCCCTAAGTAGGCTAGTGTTTTGATTCAGGACTTGGATTGTATTTGATTGTTCTTGATCACCAAAGATTTTGTCCGTAAATCCCTCTGGAAATGTTTAAGTGCTCAAAGATCTGTCTCAGTGCTGGATTTTACTCTCCTAAAATGCTATCTAAACAATCAAACAAAATCCTTTTTAAAGCAATTAGCACAAGCAATAGCAGTCAAAACAATTTCAAATATGTTTTATTCACCTTCTCCTTTTCATTTCCCAAATGCCTATCTGAGCTATTGTGCCAGAAAAAGCAATGAATGATTAGAAGTCAGCTATTTCTCATACGCTTTGTGCATCATCTCTAACATCTTGTATTTGTGTATCATGGGTACTTGCATAGCCCCAATTACCATAATCTCTGCTTTTTAGCATACGTTATTTTCACTGTGCCCTTACAGAAGTACTGATAGACCTAACTCTCAAACAGGAAGATGCAGGGATTTCCACAAGAAGTCTACAGAGCAGGGGCTTGATCTGAAGTCCTACACTAATGCCATTACCAAAGAGTCACTTTTCCCGTAAGTATCTAGTCTTCTCTGTTTAAACTAGGAGAGGATTAATAGAAGTGTGATAGTGATACACTAGTTGTTAGATTAAGGTAGGCTTGAAGTTATACCATATGCTTGAACAGCACAGCGAGAGATGAAATGTCTTCAGTAGTTTTCTGGACAAAGGGTCAGATGAGGGAAGATGCCCACTGGGCAGTGGGAATGTGGGACCACAGAAGTATTTTGATGTCTTCTAGTGACGTGCTCCTCACCTTTGGCTAATGTGTCTTTTATGAGCCCTAGTGAACTCATATTCTCTAAGAAAATACCTGTAAGAGTAAATTAGCTTTTAAAGTGTAGGTTGATGACACCTGACCCTCAGGTGATGTTGAGAGTAGCCTGTCAGCAATGGCATGTTTTAAACCAGAGCTGATTTCCACAGCCTGCATTAACTGTTGCTTTTCTAAAGAAAGAAATAGTCTAAGGATTTGCCAGTGCTTTTTATACCAGCATTGACTGTATTGACTTCGGTGGAACTATTTCTGGTTTACTCCTGCTAGCTGAGAGGAGTTTAGTTGCCAGTGTCTCCCCTTTCCTTTCTCATGTCTGGCTGTGGTTAATGTATCTGCCACAAGATTATTGCAAGATGATGGTTTCATTTTAGTTGAAATATGAACATGAACTGAGTGCTTTTGAACTGCATTTTATTTGTTTATTATCAAAATATGTTGATTATTCAAAAAAAAAAAAAAAGAGCAAAAGAGGCTTATCACCTAGAATAGAATAGACTAGAATAGAACAGACTATTTCAGCTGGAAGGGACCTACAACTGCCTGACCACTTCAGGGCTGAGCAAAAGTTAAAGCATGTTATTAAGGGCATTGTCCACTGACAGGCTTGGGGCATCGACCACCTCTCTGGGAAGCCTGTTCCAGTGTTTGACCAGCTTCTCGGTAAAGAAATGCTTCCTGATGTCCAGTCTGAACCTCCCGTGGCACAGCTTAGAACCATTCCCATGCATCCTATCGCTGGATCCCAGGGAGAAGAGATCAGCACCTCCCTCTCCACTTTCCCTCCTCAGGAAGCTGTAGAGAGCAATGAGGTTGCCCCTCAGCCTCCTTTTCTCCAAACTAGACAAGCCCAGAGCCTCTCCTATGAGGAGCAGCTCCTTAGCCACTCCTCATAGGACATTCCTTCCAGCCCTTTCACCAGCTTTGTTGCCCTCCTCTGGACGCATTCAAGAGCCTTCACATCCTTCTTAAATTGTGGGGCCTAGAACTGTACACAGTATTCAGGGTGAGGCCACACCAATGCTAAATACAGCGGGACAATCACCTCTTTTGACCAGCTGGTTATGCTGTGTTTGATGCACCCCAGGATGTGGGTTGCCCTCTTGGCTGCCAGGGCACACTGCTGACTCGATTGAGCCTGCAGTGATCGACCAGCACCCCCATTCCCCTTTCTGCAGGGCTGCTCTCCAGCCACTCCTCTCCCAATTTATACTTGTGCCCAGCATTACTCCGTCCCAGGTGCAGAATCCGGCATTTTGACTTGTTGAATTTCATCCCATTAATCATAGCCCAATGCTCCAATCTATCTAGATCCCTCTGCAAGGCCTCCTGTCCCTCAAGAAAGTCAACAGCACCTCCCCAGTTTGGTATCATCAGCAAACTTGCTAATGGTGCATTCAACTCCTGCATCCAGATCGTTGATAAATATATTGAACAGAACTGGCCCTAGAATTGAACCCTGAGGAACACCGCTGTTGACTGGTCGCCAGCCAGATGTAGCCCCATTCACTACAAATGTTTTGAGTTTTTTTTGTGTTCCCCCCGCCCCTAAATCAGAAACTTTATTTCGAGGTAAGTTTCAGACAGAGAAGGTGGGTGTCACAGAGCTCCCCTTGTCCATGGTTGTGGGGAGCTTCCAGCTGCCTGTGAGACCGTGGCATGGTGCAGACTGGGGCTGTGTGTGCTTCCGTGTCCTCAGGTCAAGGGCTTTGCAGAAAGCTGCAGAAATCTCCAGCTGAGTGGCTGAGGAGGGAGGGAACGGGACTGTGCCAGGGTCTAGTTATGTCCCTGTCTGGGCCTGAGGCTGTGAAAAAAAGGACAATATGTACAACCAATGGGAGCAGCCACCCTCAGTCACCATGGGCAATCCCTGCCCAGGGCTCTCCCAGCCTCAGGCCAAGGCTGTCAGTCCCATGTTTCCCCAGCAGCCCGGAGACGCCTGTCCTGGGGTGGCCATGTCAACAACCCCACCACCAGCCTGTTGCCCACTGTGACGTGGCCACTACATTGTTGGGGCTGGTGCCAAGAGCAGATAGCTCAAAAACGGCACTGGCCAAGTGTTATTTTGATTCCTTATCTTTAGGTCAATGTCCTCGTAGAAAGTCGCAAATCTCTCCGGCTGAGCGGCTGAGGACAGGAGTGCGCCATGGTCCAGTTGCGTCCTCTTCGGGGCCTCTGGCCCTAGAAGGCAAAGGAGGAGCAGCCACTAACTGTTGCACCACAGGCAACCCCCGCCTCCCTGCCTGTCCCCTTCCCTGTCCTCTTCCCTGTTCTCTCACCACAGCCTTTGCTCACCCACCGGCTCGCTTCCAGCCTAGGCTGGCTCATCGCACGGCCCTTTTTATACCCTCCCTGGGTCAGCCGTGTCACCGACCCCCCTGTGACACGGCCCCTGCCCACATTCTGCCTGCTGTGACAGAGCTGCTATAGAACCTGGGGGAGGGGGATGCCAGGGGCTGATAAAAGGCCCAGCCCTCAGCTGCCCAGGGAAGAAGGGCTGTTGCTCTTCAGATTTACTCAAATGCAGTGGGACAGATGATAACTCAGGCCTATGAGGAAAATGGCCAACATGGACAGCCCACTGTTGCTCCCGTCTGTGTGGGGACAGCCTCTCACCTGGGGCTGTGGTCACAGCCCCTCATCACCCCCAGCCCATCCAACCTCCCCTTGGCCTCCTCCTTGCTGTTAGGACTGGGGCAGAGGGAGGTGGAGCCCAGCATGAGGGTGCAGACAAATAAATGTGGTATCTAAACACTGGGGAGCAATTCAGGTGTTTAACATGCTGACCTAGTGCCACTTTGGCTGTCTGAAAGCCCAATATCCTATGAATATACATGAAATTGGCAGAATAACATACATGCCTTTTTAGATCAGCCAGGTGGGGTACACTAAGGCATCTGAAATTGCACTAAATACTTATTTTATTTCCAGTTGTAATGTCTGGGACTCCACTGTCTCCATCTACGGACAGTTAGCTCACACCTGGCTGCACACCTGTGCTTGGGAAAGATACCAAGCTCACTAGCCTTTTATTAAGCACATTAAATGCAGAAAGTTGTACATGAAGGAATGATTCCGCTGTAATAAGTAATGTGGTAAATACCAGTTATCAGGGAAAAGCCATAGGAAAGATGCAATTTTGACCCCTGGTGAGGAGGTGCAATTGACTTGTTTTGAAAGTAGTCTTAAAAGGAGGCAGGTTCTTGTACCCTGCTTTAAAACACTTGCAAAGATTAAAACCTCCAACATGCCTGTTCCCATCCAAGTGGCTCTTTTGCGCTTGTATTCAACCCCATGCCTTCATCACTGCCTGCTAAAGTCCTTCATTTTTCCATGGGGAAATAATCACCAGCTGAAGTGGATCAAGAATTACTTTTACGTGGATCATACTCAGCAACAAGTTTAATTACAGCTGAAGTGGCAGATATTCCCCTTGTGACACATCCTCCCTTTATTGGTACCAGAAGAAACATTTAGCAGCAGAGGAACTCCAGACTTCCAGGAGAATATTCTGCTTTTCTGCTGCTCTGACCAGGTGACTCTTCTGTTAGCCCAGCTGCCCCTTTCCTCTTCCTTTCAGGAGAAAAGCAATATATATCTTGTGATTTAATGCATACCCAGCACAGGACTGGGTATAGGATTTTAAAATCAGCAAAATATTCTGCAAGTGTAAATTGCATGATAGTATTTTATTACGGCAGCAACTCTGGATTTTGTTAAGATGTAATGTAGACATTTTTATTACTTATTAATCAAATTCCCAGATATGTCAGGAACATGATTTAATTCCTACTTAATAATCCTCTAAATGCAAATATTGGAACTCTTTAAAACAAGCTAAATATTTTTTCACTTGAGCTTGATGAAGCTGATTAAGAACTACCTGCAATAAGTTGTTTCAGTTCCGGTGTAGACTATCTGTTTAATGAAATAAATTACCACCTCAGGGGAGTGTAAAGAGACACACTGGAACATACTAAGGGTGAGATCTTCAGAAGCACTTTGCAGTGGCTTAACTCTGCTCTGTGAATTTTACCCTTCACTTCAAATGGAGGAAGGTGAGGGAAACACCCAGTGTCCATCTTGGATAAACGGTGCACAGAGAATGCAGAAACATTTTTTTCTCTGTGTTCTCTATAAAATGTTTGTTCAGCATTGCTATGAAATCCTAGTTGTCTTGCTAAAATCAAAAGTCTTCTGCCAAGGGCAAGGACAGGTTAAACTAAGTGAGCTGAAAAACAGCTGTTATACTCACTGGCAGTACTTTATTGTCTGTGTCTTGTTAGCTTTTTGTTGGATTTGGCTCAGTTCCTTGAGAAACAATCCCATCTCTTGAAGAAATAAACCTCATGTTACCACCTTAAAATAATATGAAAAGTACTTAATTCTTCTTACTACATTCCTCCCATCTTCTCTCTTTAAGCTGTGTTGTTTGGCCATTTTTATGTCAGCCCCTTTTGGTACTGAACTCGATACCTGCAATACTTTTCATTGCCTTATCCCCTAAAAACTCAAGCATATAACAGTGCTTGCCAGAAGCCATTCAAGCAAAACATTACCAGTTTATGAAATATCTTTAATTATTATGCAGATACTTATGAGAAATAGGTGGTGTTAAAGACAGTTTAGCCAAACGAAGCATTGTGCTGTTGTTTTTATCCACAGATCTTCCCTCCTTTGTTTGCCTGAATCTCTGTTGAATCCTAACATTAAGCTGTGAGTCCTTCAGAAGGTGGGGATTCGGGTAGTTTGCCAGGGGGCTGGGCCCCACCCTACCTTCTGGAGCCTGGGAAATAATAGACCGTGCTAGGGAAACAATGTGGATCTAATTTGAAGTCCGAGAAGCGAGGACGTTCTGTGGCATATCAGAAATGCACGGCTTTTAACCCACTTTCATGCCTGGCTCTTGCTGATGTCCTTGAGAGCACAGTGATCAAACATGACACACAACACGCACTATCTCAGCTAAGCACGGTGGTGCAGGGGCGGGCAGAGTTATGGCCTTAAATTTGAATTTTCCATGGTTTTACGATAGACGGAGTGTAACTCTGTGTTGGTGCTGATTCACACGCGTATATTATGCGTGCTGAGAGGGAAGGCACCAGGGTTTCCCCGATGCTCCACGTGGCTCTGGCCTCCCAGAGAGCAGGGCAGGGCCAGCAAGCTGCGGCGCTTCGCAAGCTTATGTTCCAGCAGGTATTCACAGGCACCTCTTCTGCAGAGCACCCAGATCGCAGATTTATTAGTTGTTATTAATTGTCCTTCTGGATGTTGATAAAATAGAGTGAAAAATTTACTGAACAGTAACCGTGGTTTCTTTTCTGTTGGGTGCTGGAGTTGGGTGCATCTCCTAATTTAAGTTGCACGCTGTAGGAGCGTAGAGTGAGTGAAGTGTCCTCTGGAAGTTCATTGCCGGAGAAACTGAATGTAATTGCCTTTGCTAAGTGCATGTATTCATTTCAGGACCCTGCTTATTAAGCTTCCATACAAAAGGAAAGAGCTTTCCATGCATGATTCTTTTCATGCAGATTGAAAACCTCTCTCCACAGCTGTCTGTCTCTTCTAACTCTTAGTTCTATGCTAGAAGCTCACAGATAACTGTGCATTTGCATGCTGAGAAGCCTTTGGTTAGGCAGAGGCACCATAAGTGAGGTCATCTGGTTTCATGTCCAGTCCTTAACCCTGACTGTCTTTGTAGCCTTAAATAAATCACTTAGGCCAACATTTTTTGGATGTTAATGTCTGAAGTTAGACATCCAAATTTATAGTTAAGCATGTAAGTAGGACTGCTTGGATTTTTATAGACACTGACTCCCACGGTGTCTTTATGTGTTATATTGTCTGTGGGTTGCAGCATTACTGAAAACTAAATGTGGATATAGGAGCATAATGTAAGACGGCCAAGTTTGAGAATGTCAGCCTTGACCTACACAAGCTTAATTTTTTGCCCCTCTGTTAAGCTAACCTAATAAGGCTTACCTGGCTGAAGAGGATGCCAGGAGGGCTGATGGACAGTGAGTTTTCTGATTATGAAAGTGTTTCGATCAACCAGTAGCTGATATTTTCTGGTTTATGAATAATGACAGTTATTGTTACAATATAAGGAGGGAGATTTCTTCAGACCTGTTGCCCAAACCTAGTGCAGTTGTCATGTGCAAATGTAGCAATCTAATACATTTCTGAATATCAAGACTGTGCTGTTAAACACAGCCTGGTTTGATCCACCCTCCACCAAAACAGATGAACTGCAGTTTCTTAATGAGCAGTTAGATAGCTTCTTAGAGACGTGTGCAATATCATACTGATGAGATAAGGGCTCCTTTGTGGTACTCTGGATTCATAAGCACGCTGGCTCCATGGGCTGGGGTAGAATGTTTGAGCATTTTATTAAAAAGAAAAAAAAATTCCACTGTTTTGCTGAAGTTTTGGGGCCACATTCCAATCTCGTTTTCATCACATATCTGTGGCATAGAGAACAGAGGAGCTTACAGCTACACTGAGGGCTAACTTCCTTTTCATCACGTGGGGACCAAAGCGTAGAGCTCTCCTTTTAAATTCCTCTGGTCCAGGTTTACAGTGGCAAGGACATGTTAATCTTGCTTCATAATATAAAGGGAGTGAGTTCTGTGGCATACTTTAAAGGACTAGATTTGATGGTAGTAAGTGCAATTGCAGCTTTCAGCTTGTTACAGAGTTAAGCTCCAGAGCGTGCGTGTTAAAGAAGAAGTTCCCAGTGAATGTAATATTGTTTGCAGGGAGAAGCGTCTTCAAGTCTAGTATCCCTCTCCTTTCCGTTTTGTGAGTGCTGTGACAACTCTGCCACTTTTGGGGACAGACTGCAGTCTGCTGCAGCTTTGGTGTGGAACATGTATCAAAGCCTACTTTTGTCTTGCTGAATTCAATGGGAATTTTGTCTTTAAATGTAGTGGCAGCCCTGCTGGATTCCTTCTGTTATAATTTATTCTTTAAGGAGTTTATGTCCAGAAGTACTGACTGCCTGTTGCTTCCAGTGACTTAAACATGAGCTGACTGCTTATCAGTCTTGGAAGGTGGGGTTCTTCCCTGCAGAAGATTCCAGTTTAAACAGACAGACATAATTGCTCAGAAACAATTTTTCCCTTGCCTCCTGATGAGACTGTCTTAAGTCAGGCTTGGTTTGGTTTGGTGTGCTTTGATACAGAGGTGTGACAGTGCTTTTCACGTAATTGGGTTAACGCTGAAAGCATTGTCTATTTTGATTAACATGGTGCAGTTTTTCTTTAACAGGTAGAGAACCAGTACAGACACAGAATCATTTTGACTGCCAGAAAAATGTTCTTCAAGCAAATGGGTTTATCAGATACTTGATCAATCTTTCAAAATCCAGCTGTTGAGCAGAATCAGCACAGGTAAATGTGTTTTCTGCAGTTTTAAATAACGTATCAGAAAGGATCTTGACTTTCAAGAAACGCACTGCCTGTGTTGTTTTTTCTCTCCAAAGCCATGAAGCTGCTTTGCTCCAATTTGGATTTGAGCGTTTTGTGCAGCACAGGGCTGTGTGCGGTACACAACTGCTGGAATTGTTTCTTTTTTTAACTGAGAGATTGGCAGCCACTTGGATGAGTCACAATCATGAACCTAATTTTAGCTGGTATGTATGTATTGGGAGAATCTACCAGAGACAGTTGCATCTCAAGGGTTGAGAGAGGTGAAGTGAATTTAGTTTTGGGGCTTCTTAGAAGTCAGGTTTTGTGTCTGAATTCTGTTTCTTCTTTTGTGGTTTTGTACAGTCATACTATATGACCTTTCTGTTGGAATTCACCTAATTCCTTTGCCTTCAAAGAGTTTATCAGAAGGAGAAAATCTAGAGTGACAACATCAATACTTTGATTGATGCTTGTTGGGTATGCGTTTGACTTGTGTGTTTGTGTTTTGAACATAATGAAGTCCAGAGTTTAAGCTGTCTGTAGTGTCCCAGTTCATTTGTTAATTTATCCATACGCAGCCTCTGCTAGTTTCCTCTAGCTGACATGGGAAATAGTATCCAGGAAGGTGTGGTAGTACGTAGCTTGGGAGGAGTTTAGTATATGCAGTCAGAGCCCTCCAGTCATTCAGGCTGCATAATCTGGCTGCCAGTGCTCGTGCCACTGTTTAGTGGCTGCTACTGTTATTTTAAGGCAGTAAAGGTATTCTGTTGAATACTGCATTTTGCTCTGTTGGTCCACCTTTATCAAAGTAATGCAACCTCTGGCAGGAGCTGGTTCCTACTTCTAGCAGCCCGTTAGGAAAGCAGTGTGAACAGTGGTGCCTGCCCTTAAATGCTGCGTACGTGAGAAAGAAAAGGCGTGTGCTTTTTATGGCATCTTGCTGTTCCCTAATGCATTATTCCTGTTTCCTGTGAGGCAAAGGTGTCAGACTGGGTTGTGCAAGGAGATGGACGCCAAGTTGTCATTTACTGCCCATGTTCAGAAAGCAGCCATTAGTAGTACCCAAGTCCCTCCTCTGCTTTGTGTTCTGCTCAGCTTCTGTGTGCACCTAGGTAGTAAACTACCATATGTTGTTTATAGAGAATGCAAAGGCAGTGTATCATTTTCCACTTAATCAGGATGTTCCTAATCAGAAAATTGCCCAGAGAACTAATTAAAGCCAAATGTACTCAATAACTACTGTTTAAAAGACACAGTAATTCTGCTTAGCGCAGACATCCTCAGGTGATTTACAGGTACCTGGGCCACGTCCCATTTTTAAATTGAACGTGGCTTGGTTTCTCCTAGGAGAGCTCTTACTTTTGTCTGAGTTATGATGCAGGGAACGTCTGTACAAACAACAACGCTTGCTGTCTGATCAGTATTGAAGCTCTATCTTTTCTAGACCAGGTAGGCAGAGTGTCCTCCCAGTCATTGCTGTGGCTGGGTAGCAAGACCTGCTCCCGCTCCGGGCAGAGCCACTTCTTCCATTACCCCAAGGAGTCTCAGGCTGTGGGCTGGTGGTGGTGATGGTGATGGTCCCCCTTAAACTTTGCTTATGCTGAGCATAAACACCTCCTGGCCCTGGACATGTGTTCCTGGTTTGTGCTGCTTCTCGTGTTGTCTGGGCAAACTATTTGTTCAGCTGTGCAGCAGCTAAATCTGGATGCTGATCTTGCTGAAAAATAACCCAGAGAAATGGGGAAAAAAAGAAGAGAAGAGAGGTGTCTCATCCAAATCGGTTTTCTAGCCTGGTTCATGATGTGGCTACACAAACAGCTGTACAAGCACAAAGAAGGGAGTGGTGGGAATAAGTGGGTGAGGTCAGGGAGAAGGGAGGCTATTTAAGCCAGCACTGCTGCCAAAACGTTACTTGCCAAATTACTTCTCAGCTCCTATGTTTTCTTGAATGTTTCCTCACATCTGCTCTGTCACAGTAAACTCTTATGGAGTTCTTCTGCATAATAACCTAACAGCTGTACTGGTTCAGACAAAGACTTCATCTAGCCCAATATCCTGTCTCCAACAGTGGCCATAATAAGCAGACCCAGGGGGTAAGAAGGGGACAAGCATGTCTGATACTTCCATGAATGTTCTCTCAGCCTCAAACAATGTTTAGCTCAGGGAATTTCTTGAACCTGATATGGTTCATTTACACAGTAACTCTCAATGGGTCTCTTAAGTACTTGTCCAAGTCAAGTACTCCCCTGAAGGCCATGTAGTTTTCCTACTTGGGATAATCACAAAGTCCATAGGCAGGACAGACCTATAATAGTACCCACATGAACGGGCCTGGGACCACGCTGGCCCGGAGGCTGACAGTTGTGGGAGCAGCCCAGGACTGTCACACCTCTGTTCAATGAGTGTACCCTCCAAACCAGGGTAGCTCCAACTGCTCCTCCTGTTGGGACTGGTCCCAGGCTCACCGTGGCTCTCAGGCCATGTCTAGGGATTGTTGGCCATGTTGGCATGAGCCAAATAAGTGTGGGGCCCCTCAACAGCTCCCAGCACAGGCAAGTGAGTTCCAGTGCTCGGGGGTGTTGCCTGGCACTCTTCAATTCACAGAAGGAGGTGCAGCTGTGATGCCTTCAGTGAAACATGTGTGGACTAGTATCATCGGGATATTCCTAGATCAGCATTTTTAACCTCTGAGGGTTTCAGGAAGATGATAATTTCCTAGGGGAGATGATAGTGCTTGTTTAGTGTGCTTAAATGGATAATTCCATTAAGTCAAGTTTAATGCCCGGTCCAGTCATCTGTGACCTACTGTAATTATTTTTATTAATATATATTTTTACATAATGTTGACTCACCTATGCAACAGATAAAAATATTGGAGAATATTTTCTTCAGGCTTCCCTGAAGAATTGGAAGTATCATGAAGTTGGTAACACCTGCTAGCTACTGCTCAGCGGAGATGAAATGTTTTGGTTGTCTCAGTCCAGTATGTGAAAAAAAGATGTGAAAGGACCCTTTCCATAAGCCAGTGAAGGATAATTAAGTTCTCAGTTGGTGTGCTCAGCTGAAATGACCAGGAAGGAGCAGTCAGGATGCACATTATGTATTCTCCTCTGCGGTGGATGGTTGAGTTCATATCTGAAAGCACATCAGCCAGTGGAAGAGCTTGCAACCTGCATCAGTTTTGTGGGCAAATGAAAGTTTTTTACATACTAATGCTTGTCTAATTCCATTGGGATTCATGCTAGATTATAAACTGGATAACTCCGGATACCATCATTTTCTGTGCGCATCTGTGCTTTGTGACCAAGTCAGTAAATTGCAGTGCTGCTCGAGAAGGGTGAATCCCCTGAGACAAGGCCATGTTGACAAACTAGGGCAAATTTTAAATGTTTGTTTAGTGGTGTGTTTGATGGATGTTATAATTGTTGCTAGAATGTACATACACCCTTACTGGGATGAGAGGGAAAACTCTCCATCTCTTTTCACCTGATGTTCATCGTGTTTCTCACGGTAATCCATGCTTAGGCTTGCGAGGCAGTCCTGGTTGGTGCGGTGCTGCCTGAGCCACCTCAGTTGCTTTGTCAATGAGGAACACACGGGCAGAGAATAAAATTACCTGGTATTTATTTGCACATTAAAATCTTTTTATGAATAGGCTGTACATTCCTTTCTCCTGCCCCCTTGGGATGTGATTCCCCCTTTGTAAGATATTCACAATTTATGTAAATGATAGTGATTGCCAAACTAATCAAACCAAGGACAAAAGCAATCACAGGCGCTCATCTAGCATCCAGCTTCCTGACTCCAGCCCCCACATTAGCTTCTACTTCATTAAAATATATATGACCCAATTCAAGAGCTAATTTGGACGAAACCATTAGGCTTCTGTCCTCATCGCTGGTAGAAGTCTGAGGTTCATTTTCACACACGAGTGAGCAGTTGCAGCTTTAAGATGCATGAAGGTTATTGCTGTGTATGTGCATATGAAAGGGAGAGGGAAAGTGGCAGACAGTGGACATACTCTTACTATTTCTGTAACAGCATTGTTCTATAAGGTCTTATTTGTGCTCCACCTGTGGAACGCTAGGCAGGATATAAAAATACATGGATGAGTTAAACACATGAAGGGAAAATTGAGCCTCTGAGAATGGCAAGATGCTCATGTTGCGTCGTAACTGTTGGGTAGCTAATACAAAATTTGGTGGTGGTCACAGTGGAGTCCTTGCTGGAAGACGTCTGGTTGGATCTCCAGAGGTGTTTGGAGCAAGCCCAGAGAATCTCTACACACTCTGCAAAGTTTTTTGTTTTGGTTTGGTTTGKTTTTTTTCATATTGGATAGCTGTTTTAAATGTCTTAACTTTGAAAGAAGCCCTTAGCAGGCAGAGTTTGCAAAAATACTCAGAAGATCTACAGATGTGGAATCTCAAGAAATTTTTTAACCCAGCAAATCCAAGTAATTTATCCCAGTAATTTCCCAGTCTTGGGAAGGATGCCATGACTAGATTGTGTCAGTAATATCTACCAGCATGTGTGGCTGGCAGGGGTTTCTTCCCTGGAGCCACTATCTGGGGTATCAAGTTACTCTCCGGACTGATGGATGAGTCACTAGAATCTCTGTTTTGTTTGTGCGTTTTATCAGAGATCATCAGGCAGCCGTCAGTATGATCGACTAACTCCGCGCCAAGTGTCAGGCAAAAGTAGCTGAAGTGAAGTAACACAAGTGACAGCTAAAGAATAAGCAACAATCTGTCTCTTCAAATGAGTTGTTCTGTTGGCAATTTGACAAATTGTACGGTGTAACTGAAAGTTCTAGTTAAATGTGTTATATTACTTTATTCCAAAATATTCTGTTATGAATTGCTTACATTTAAATTCTGCCAGATAGAATGTTTAATGATATCAGTACAAATACAATAAAATTGACATAAAAATGCTGAGACAGTGCAAGTCTTCTGAGATTTATTCCTAAATATACTTGCAAAGTCCCATTTCAGCATTTTTAAAAATAATTTGACATTTTTGTTTTCTACAAAATAGACTCTAATAGGAGAGTTCTCAATATAAATGGACAAGAAGGAGAAAGGATGGGATTGGAAACCATTTGTTTGCCCGTAGAAAACCTCCTGCAAACTTTTGCTCAGCAGATTTATTTGGGTGCCATACCAACTGGTTGATCTAATTTGTCTGCCTTGCACGGGTAATTCATGTTTTTCCCATCCTAAGAAAACCTGACTTCTTTTTTCTTTGTGTTTGATCAAAATTACTGTGGTTGTAACCCCCRTTTGTTGCACAAATATATGCCAGGAATGTTGGAGGAATTTTCTCCCAAACTTTTTTTTTCCTGGCTGGTTAATGCCTTGGGAGAGCTTACAGCTCTTGTGATCATCAGTGTTTCCCCATGTTTTTTGAAATTACTCTCATTCTATAAGAAAATGTGAATCATGGTTAATTAAGCAGTGGCTGTATTAATTTATTATGACCATATTTCAAGGTCTTGTAATTTGTTTCTCACAGTCTGGCCAGTCAGTGTCTTGTACATGGGTAGCTAACGATATAGCTTGTAAAAAGCTTTACTGGAAAAATTAAAGTGTGATTTTAAACAATTGCAGTTTTAGTGGTATATGTCCCTATGGGGATATCCTTATTCTACAATGGCATTTTTTTTCTTTTTTCCCAGACTGACAAGTCAAATTTGTGACTAATTTGAAATATTCTCCTCTGATTCCAGAGTAAGCATCCCCACATGAAGAGCTATTTGCAAGAAATCAAGTAGCCATACTTTAAAAACTTGCTGTGAAGGTGCTTTAAATGTCCTTGTTTTATTCTGCGTTGCAAAGGACTTGGAGTGTACATTGTCGGCTACCATGCTCGACTGAGAGTGCTAAGTCAATCACATGTGATCATTAAAAATGTCCACTGCCCATTAAATCGCTAGTATTCTATCTTGGGCTAAGATTGTTTAGATGTTTGCAGCAGCTTACAGTATCTAGGTGCTTTAGGTTTCCTGTCATGCTTGTTAGTCTGATACAGTGTGAAGACATGCTGTTTCTGTTGGCAGGTACAGATTGTAGATTAAGCATCAGTTGTATGGCAGTACATCTCCTGTTTGTCTTCATCACTGCTACCTGCTCATGCTGTAGTGAAGATTTGTCCAGGAGCCTCTGTGAGAACAAAAGCAGACAGCAGGAACAGATTTTCATAACTATGACTTAGTTCAGGAGACCTTGCAAACTGCAAAGGTATTTTTTTGCACATGGCATTCCTCAAGTTTTAATCTCATCCCTCGTGATGATAACCGCATGGTTGTTGGGAAGAAGCGCAGACTGCAGTTATCATCATTGTGTTGAGGCTTGGGGCCAACACAGAAGATAGGGGAAAGCTACTTGCTAGTTGCTCTGCCGAAAGCAAGGCAGCATCTTCTCAGTGTCACTCTGATGGGGCTGGTACTCTTCCTGCTGATGCGAAGGCTCTCCCTCATGTTTTGGTCTGATTTAAGCACCATTGGCATCAAGTCGTGTGACTCTCTTCTAGCGTAGCTGATGTGACCAAGTTTCTTCCTCAAAATGGGTTGATACTGGAGTTCAGATGGGGGCTAGGTGGTTACGGCCTAACATAGATGAGAAGGAGCAGAGACTATTTAAATAGAAGATTACCAGCAAGTTATTGCAGAGAATATAACCACTGCTTGCCCTGAAGGTATTTATCTGTTCTCTAATAGCTGAATTTGCGATGACATCTTAGTGCCTGTGGCAGCTAGCGCCATAAGAACTTTTTCTTTCAGATACAGGCTTTGTATCTAAACCTTTAAAAGGCTGCGGTACCCACAGAAGCTAGCATATGTGTGCTGGAAACAATGATGCTGTGCTAACTTCAGCAGACCCCGCTGCAGCTGCAGCGAGGCTGGTCAGTGCCTGTATGGCCAGTGGCCCCTTAACTGCATTGTCTGACTTGGGACTACTTGCTCTGCAGCTGGGGAGGCAATTTTGGAGAGGAGAGGAAGGGAAGGGAGGGCTCTCAAACTCTTCCCTCTCCCCTACCCTCCAGTCTGCCCATTTCTGGGTGGGGTTCTCCACCGATGAGAAGCTGGGTTTTTTTTGGAGGACATATACCTGCTGGAATCACTTCAGAAAGTGTTAGACGTGACAGTGCTTTTGAGATCCGTTGTGGAGAGCTGTAGGTGGAATCTCTTGGCAAGAGTTTAAAAAAGAAAAAAAGCCAATTGCACTAACCTCGCTTCTCCTCCCCAATTTAAAACAACTTGGATGTTGGCATTTTCCCTTCCATTTTCAGAAGGATGAACACTAATCCAGGGGTGATGATGATAATGGTTGATGGGTTTACTTTTGTTATGTAGTGAGTGTTGTATTATCCTTTTGTTCCGTGATTTATAGTTAAAAATAAAACTGCCAACAGTTCTGAGAATGCAGGGGAGGCTTGACTAACATACATATTGAAATAAAAAAATAAATAGATGAAAAAAAATTACATTCTTTATTAGTGAGTATGTTTCTTTCAGGCTAATTTTTCTAAGGCAGATAATAAAATTATGTTATCTAAATTCAAACAACTATATTTAAAATATTTTATTACGTTGTTGGCTACTCCCTTTTTTACTATGTGTCCCCAGACTTTTGAAACACAGAGGTCATCTTCTTAAAGAATCCCACCATTGCCTTAGTTTGCAAATTAGCTCCCTGAAGTATCAGCTGTACAGATTTTGCATTTAATAAATTAATTTATTAAGGAAGCAAGAAATTGATTATTCAATTACTGTGGATCAGGCACCAAACGTCCTAGTATGTTAGATGAAGCATGAAGCTGATCAATAAAAACCTATTTCATCAGCATTTCTTAGCAGTGAAGTAGCTGCTTGGGAACAAACAAAAGCACACACGTGCAAACCCCTCTCTCCTCTACATGTTTTCAGATGATGTGACTGAAACACAAATGTCCTGTGCAATAGATCTGTGTATAATCAGGGAATTTGTTATGTATGAAATGCAGCTTGCATTTCATTCCTGGAAAAAAGTTATATACATGTTTGTTTGTATTATACATGTCTGAGTGAGATATATGGATCCCATAAGTAAGAAACACGTTATAAAATCTGCATGCAGAAAAATTTTGTATATCTTAACATTAAAGCTGTGCTGAACACTGGCAACAGTCCAGAATCAAAACTGTCGTGGTTTGTATGTGTCTGCCTATTTCCTTCTTCTTAAAGATCCTTTAAATCTTTGCTTGAGAGCGGGCTCTTCCAGATAGTTTATAGAGGGTGCTGCCAAACTCTTCTCATAGTGGACATATTAGAGGCCATGCAAAAGAAAACAAGTCTTTTCACTGGGAATTTATGTGCAGAGTGATTGCTGTACACTTTGCCTACTTGGGGAAGCCGGGGGGGGGGGGATGTCAAAAATGTTCCTGTTGCAGTTGATGGAATGGATCATGTCTTACTATGTACTACATAAGAATGACAACATACATCTATTTTGGGATGCGGGCAATAGGGTATAATGACCCTGTCACCCCAACATCAACGTTCTTAATGTTGCTCCGTTTGGATTCTAAATATGCAAGCATCAGGCCATTGTTTGCCATTGTAACTGTCTACAAAATAATGACTCTGCTGGGCAGTAGTGTAATTATTGTGCTTTTGTTTGCATATTTGTTTAATAATCTTCAATTTGGATTCTCCAGGCCAAGTTCTGCAGTCTTCTAGATAAGTCTCAGACCTTCGATCTTTGACCAACATTAAATGTGGTTTGTGTAGTGTACTGAGATTAAGGAGATGACAGTGCTCTTATTCTAGTGGCTTCAGTAGAGTTCCTTTCCATTTACACCTGAATAACTAAGATCAGAGTCAGGTCATTGGTGTTTGGAGCCCTATTTTTCCTTTTTTCTTTACTAGAATCCATCTAATGATATTCAGCTGCTTGAAAAATTTCAAGGCAGCCAGAGTAAGTATTGCTTGGTGGTTTGGGAGTCTTTCCTATCTTTGAACAGTTTTATTTTAAAAATAAAATTGTGCAAGCTAATTTTAATGCATTTTGCAAAACTCTGCTTATGATCTATGGTTCGTGTTACTGGTACACTCTCTTCCAGCCTGAGATCTCCCAGCTAGTCCTGGGAGATGTTATAACAGTAGAAGAGTCTTTATCCCTCTGTCTATGAACCTGTAAAAACTACTGCCACCACAAATCTACGCAGATGAAGGAAGCAAAGCAAGTTAAACTCAAGGCAGATTTATGTCCCTCTTCAGCCAAACACTTCAGCATGCATTCGACTACAGACATGGGTTTAATCCATTTTTAGTCAACAAGTCGCTTCAGCACTAGGTCCCACTGCATTACCATGAGAGGTGAGCGTGGGCGTACGTGCTTTGCTGAGTTGGAGTCTATTCCACACGTAAGTGCAAGAGTCTGATAGTGTCTTGTGTGTGACGTTTGTGCCGTGGTAGCTAGGTATAAAGCCACAGACAAAGGGTGAATCATCAACATCACCACAGCAACAAATTGCTTAATACTCAAAACCTTTGTCTCTTGTGAGACAGAATCTCTTGTTACACGACCTTGGTAGAGCTGTAAGGAGGTTTTTATTGGAACGAACTGAGCAGGGAGGCTTGCACGTGTTGAAGTTCAAGCAGCAACCCTGTTTTGCTTTGCACAGGAGATCTCTGTTTGGACTTCAGGTCCTGTAGTTGCCTCCTGTACGCTGCCCTGGTGCTCTCGTGCACCTGCTGAAAGCTGCAGCCGTCCCTGTGCTGATGGTCGTGCGAGGAGAGGGGCACCGAGTACCCTGCTGCTGCCTGGCACCTGCCTGCAATCCAGAAAGGAGTAGACTTTGTTAAACCCACATACACTTGTGTATCAGCGGCAGCTACATCTAACTGCGCCATGTAGGACCATCCATGAAATTAAATTATTTGATATAACAGATTCTCAACTGGTGAGATTCAGTACCTGAATTAATTACAACGATGTAAACCAGCCAAGGGGAGGACCCATCTTCCTCTGTGTGTTTTCCATTCTGAGAGTTTGCTCACTGAAGCAGACATCTGAAGTCCTCCTTTTTTTAAATAGCAACATAAATTGATTATTTTGAGAGAATGCAAATGTTCAGAATGAACCATTTTTTACCTATTTTGGGATTTGAATGATTGTGCCAGAAACTGAGGCTGGTATCCCTTCCAGTCTCCAGCAGGGTGATGAACTTTCTAGAATGAATTTTATATTGTCCTATTTTCCTCACTAGCATGGGTACAAGTGTTTCTGTGAGGCTCTAAAAAGAAAAGATACTTTTTGATTCTTTGCATAGTGATCTGTAGTCAGTCTGAGATTCCTCATGGGATATATTTTGTCAAACACCTGTCAGTCATGTAATATTCTTCGCTTTGTTGAATTCTCAAAAAAGGCATAGCATTCTGTTTTCAACTTGGTGCTTTAAAATGATTTAATAACCATGATGAGTCAAATGTTTTATGAGGCTTTTTGGCTTATGTATGCTTTTCTTGATATGGATGAAGGCACTTGAAGCTGAACCCAGAGCACGGGTCAGAAAAGGGGTTACAATGAGATGACCATCATGGGAGTCCTTTTTTCCCCCCATACTATTTATTTTGATAATGGAGCTCTTGGTGGCGGCAGAGGAGAGATTCATGGCTGCTTGCGAGCAGGAAGGCCTCGCAGGCGTAGCAAGGTTGGGTTCCCATGAAGAGTTGGCCAATATTCTTTCATTTGTTGTGATAATTACGGTTTGAGGTTTTTTCTATTTCTGAAAAACAGCAGGAGGAAGAGACTATTAAAAACTACACTGAGAAGATACCGCAAAGACTATTCCTCAGTTGCTGGCTCTTGCAACTGTATGCTTTCTGTTGTTTTCTACCTCAGTAAGTTTATTTGGAGGTAGTAGAGATATTTCTAAATCTTAAAAAAAAAAAACCCAAAACTGAAGGAATTTGTGGTTGAACAGGGGGAGACAGAACACAAATGTCTGGCCAGCTCATATCTCTCTTTGCTTAATGACACTCTGTCCTGGCAGTTATCTTGTGGATCTGACTAGGCTCATTTCCCAAAATTTATATCCATCTATAATCAGAAGTTAATGTGGTAGAGTGATTCCAGTTCTGATTCTGTGCTCTCTCTCTTAATTAAATTATTTGGGACAGTTTGTGGTGAATAGAGGCAGTGCTATCCAGAAGTTCTAACTTCCTGTTCATCTTGCAGGAAATAGGTGCTATTCCGTGGATGTCCCCATCAAGAATAAGAAGCTTCCTTCCCGGACGAATATAGTTAAGTTTAACGGTTTATGTTTACATCAGTCTCTGTTAAACTTAAACTAAGATTTCCTGCCAGAAGAGTGCCAGCTAGTGCTGAGGAGCCTTTCCAAATGCTCTGCCCAACTCTTCCAAACATACACTGTTTTTAATATGATACAGTCTTTGGGGTTTACTAACTTAACAGGCTTCAGCTGGCTTTGGCCTGGCAGTACTTCTACAATATAAGTGTTAAGCATATGTCAACTCTGCATTTTAGTTCTGGGAATGAGATTTTATCCAACTTGAAAACTCTTAGGGTTTGCTTACTGACTATATTTATAGTTGTTATTTTGAATTTTTAAGTGCTGGATGTGTTACACAATGTGGTTGCCCTCCCTGACTAAGTATTTGTAAAATTTGCTATCTATCATAGCTGTTTTTTTAACCAGTAAAAAAAGGAAAACTTTCATTCCTGAGAACACTCTCTTAAGTGTTAATGGATGTGAAATAAAGGGTAGAAAAAGCTGTATGGTACAAATCTGTTAATACAAAAATGCACAGGAGAATTAGAGAACATGTAAGAGGATATTTTCCCCACATAATATAGCCTGTAGCTTGTTACTCTGAAAAAAAAAAAATGATGTGTTAACTGTACAGCTCAAGAGAAACACGTCGTAGTTTTTGATCATTTGAACCAGTCAAGACCCTTATGACTGCTCGGTCTTGAAGRAATAGATGACTTTTTTGTCTTGAATTAGCCATTACATTTGTAGTTCCGCAATATTTAAATACTGCATAAACTCTCAGAGCTTTCATTCCTCTTTTGATGTACACATTATAGTCATTTTTTGAAGCAGAGTAGTCCTTTCCAGTCACAATATAAGGGTTGCTGAATAGTTCACGTTTAATTCCTGAAATGTACATTTCTAGGTATATTCCTGGAGATGAGGCAAATGTAATATAACATTATGGTTTTCTTTTCGGTCCACATGATTAATTTTTTCTCATGATATGGATACAACCTAAGATTTATCAGTTTCAATTTTTCAGGTCAATAATGGCCTTCTCTCCAGATGTAATATATTGAGCTCAACAGACAGCAGCCTTTTAACATTTCTGTCTTCTAAATTGCTATTTACGTGGAGAAGATGAGTCAGTGGAATCAGCTGGGTTCACATTTTCCCAGGTCTTCAGAATGGAAGACACTAGAGGAAAATAAACTTCTGAGTGCCTTCTGGGTCTAACCGGCAGAGGTGGGTTATTCTTTGCCTACACTAATATATCGTAAGATAGTCTTTGCTGTCCACAAGCTAATAAATTGTACTGTGTGCTATCAGGGGAGTGTAAAATATGACCTCAAGATTTTGATATCCTTTTATATTGAGGGCTAGATAAGACATGGGTTCTTTATTTACCGTGAGGATTCAGAAATAGTTTCATATTTAATGGCAGTTATTGATTTACTAGGTTTTTTTATTCTCTCCTGAGGGGTTAGAAAGAGGAGTGCTTTTGCTCATGCATAAAGTAACAGCAAACAAAATTTTCAAATCCCAGGCACATCTAAAGGTACATCCCTAAATCAGCATAATCTAACTGGTAGTCTTTGGACTACTTCTACTGCTTTCTTTCTGTTTCCCTGAGAGGAATCAGAGGAGATGGGGATTAGCTCCTCCTGTGCACGGAAAGGCACTTAGATCTGTCACTCCCACAAAAGCCTGGCCTATGAGAGGAGCCCCAAAACTGGGATGTGCTGCACATCTTAACATCTGAGGTTTTATCACTCCCTCTTAAATAACTAAGTGACCTGGTCTATATCAGTGCTAAGCACCCATAGCCTCTGATAACTTTCATAAGTTTCATGGTGTTCATCATTTGAAAACAAGATAATTTAGATAAATGTGGACTTGGTTTTCCAGCTTTAGGATGAAGYTTTCAGAATTTTAGCCTTTATATCAATGACATAGGCATCAGTGCAGTTTTCTGGAATAGTCTTTTAGATGCATCATCTCGTCAGCTACTCTTACCTTCCCTCCCTCCTTCTGCTATCCATCTCATCTACAATCCCCTGAGCAGTTACTCTTCTTGCAGTCATCTGAGACAGCCATGTCTGTGAATACTGCCGAATGAAGACATAACTATGATTCCTCTCCACTCCCAATATTTTACTCTGTTATCCAGAGCTGCCTCGAAGAGCAGGGATGATGTGAACATCCATGTGTAGGTGCAGTTAGAAGCCTGTATCACTGTCTCCCAGAGTTCCAGCAGCTCCACGCTATTGTGCCTCTGCCTGCGTTTAGAGGCTGAGGCTGTTATATGGAAGTAATGTTCATTTTTAAGCTTCAGAATACGGTGATGTCTTTGTTGTATGCTTTTGCTCCTTACCACTTAGATGGCTTCCATGACTAACAGTACTTTTGATACTATGGGGATTTCTGTTTGCAAGGACAACTTTCCATAGACAACTTAGCTGATTCAGTCTTTTAAGGTGGAGAGCACAGGTTTTTAATGTGTAAATTTGCTAACGCAGCATTTGTGTTGTACAAGTAATAGTGCAGGCCTGGCCTGATTCATTGAAGTAGCAGATTTCATGTGTTCTTTATATGTGCTAATGCTAAATATTGTCTACTTCCTTATCTTTTTATACATTGATATGCAAGGTGAGAAAGTAAGTTGCAAAAATTGAATTGATAAAAAATGTTAATTGTTTGAACAAATAATTTAGAGGACTAACTCTTTCATGCTCATTACCAAAAAAGGAGTATTTCAAATATATTCATCAAATTCTATGTGAACTTTGCAAAACAAACAGTTGAATTTCTTTCACTGAGTGTTTATGGTTTTCTCTAGCTTCGCTTAACTCATTGAAAGGATCTGCTTTGTGATGTACCTGAACTCTATAAACCTCACTGGGAATTTGGTCCATTCATGGAAGACACTTTTAATTTATTAGGCAGTCTGGTGTATTCTTAGAAAAAAATCTTCAAATGCCTGTGAACGATTTGGTATGTATTGAATGAGTACATGATTTGTGTACTGCAGAAAGAGAGGAACTGATTTATCTTGTGATCTCTTGCCTATACAAAAACTTGCAATATGTTAACAAGGTTGGGATATTGTTGCTAGCACATGTTGGAGGAAAGCCAAGCTCTGCTCATATTTGGCTTCAATTCTAGTGAGTAATTTTTGATTATTTCAATTAAATTATTCGGTTTATGTAATTCCATAATGCCTTGATAACACAGAGGCCTGTGCTGCACACCTGCAATGTCAACTTCACGTAACAGCTTCTCTTTGGGAGGAACATAATAGAAAATAGTAGAATAAAAAAAGAGTAGAATATAAACTTGCTGGTTTCACCTGGTGGTTACACCAAGAGTTTTACAGTGTGCTTGTTCTCTGATACATTCCTGTCTTATGCATTTTGCCAACACCGTCAAATAAACATAATAACATTTTGGAAGAATAAATGATTGATTTCTACCAAAATAGCAATTCAGGACATCTCATGTTGCTTGGTCTCATGTTGGGAGTGCTGGCTGCACTTGAGGCAAGCCTGCAGCTGTTCCGCACACCATTTTAGGGCTGTGGTTTGTGGCATTCAGGATCTGGTACCATCCAAATGTGAAGGCATATGGCTCAGGATGAAGCAATATTTAAAATACCGGTTTCAGAGCATGAGGATGAGTACTCTGTTTTCTTTTTCTTCAGTAACATTGAGGTCTTTCAGTGGTGGCTGTTCATTCAAAATAACCCTTTTCTTCTTCAAGGGACAGAATTATGCAATTGCCATAATGCTCCTGCTGGGTTTGCTGACAGGGCACGGGTGTATTTGTAAGGGTTGTGGTTGGAAATGCAGCTTCTTCTGTCTTGGGTGGAGAAGAAATAAATTGTACTTCTTAATGGAGATGCTGCATAGCTGTCCAGAATGGAAATTTTTAAAGGGGGGAATTTTCTAGTGAGTCATAGATATTAATGTAGATACTGATTTTTTTTCTGGCTGTCTCTACTAATTATCTGATAGGGAACTACCCAACCAGAAGGCCAGGCTGTTGCTTTTTAAGCTTAAGATACTTTCATTGTTGGAATCTAAATATAAAGCTGCAATCAATAGGATGATCAGTTTTCTGCAAGCAAAGGGAGCATAGTGTATGTAATAATCACTTTGTATACATGCAGCTTGTTGAAGTGATTAGAAAAATGATGGCATCAGCCTTTTTATTACAGCAGTTGGATTAGTTAGGGCTTCGGCTTGCAATATTATCTCAGAGACAGCAGACAAAGCAGCTGTTAGGGAAGCTTTGCTTGTTCCCATTTACAAGGAGCTAGCACCTGTACTTGTTTATTTTCCAGTGTGTGGGGAAAACGCTGAGAGCATAAAGCCACTAAGTGGCCAGAAATGATACCAGTCCATTACAGTTTTCATGGTTCGTATTTTTTTACTGTGCTATAAGTAGTTAATCCGAGCCACTCATGGAAACGCACATAAACCACGTGCCTCCCATGCTATAGTGGATGCTACTGTTTGCCTTCATCTTTCCCGAGTGATATATTGGTCCTTCTCCTGTGTTGTACAGTCTTCCTGCGTGTAATTCTGGCTCAGCAGGACCCACTCTGGATGTACAACTTTGTGTGGGGGAGAACCTGCAGAGTCACGTTGTGACTTCTGTTTTAACTTCCCAGGTGCATGGATTTCTACTGCTTATTGATCAAAGGCAGTAGAAATAAATATATGCATGCCAGGATTAAGACATACAGACACCATGCAACTCTTCCTTTCTTTGGGTATATATGATTTGAAGGGTAGATTTTCAAGTTTGTTTGGTTTTTGGGGTGGGTGGGGTTTTTTTTAACTTACCTTCTTAAATCCTCTCTGGGCTTTGAAATACACATAGTTTCATTTTCAAAGGCACTGAATAGTGGATCTCCTGACATCAGATGCTGAGTACTTTCAAAGATTTATAGGTAGAGATTCAGAAATCCAATTTAGTTTCCCACGAAGTATGAAGCTTAAGATGTTTATTAAGCTTTATTTAAAAAAAAGTAAGAATATCAGTATGTATTCTTATCAAGATCATTATTTCTTTGCATTCACAAGCATATGAATGAAACATTCCTTTTTCTGCCTGTGGTGATGATTTTTATTGATGCTTCACCTAGAAAAAGTTTTCCCCGAAATGTAGTTTGCGTTTGGAGTTAAACAGCAGGCTTCGACAAATTTCTTTTGACAAGGACTTTAGTATTTGGCATCCAGCCATTGAAAATACACAATCCTTGCTGCTTCGCTCAAAGCTGCATTGTTCGTTGAGAGCAGAGCTATCGTGCAAGATTATGGAAAATGAGGGGATTGTAGAGGCAGCTTGGTTAAAGGCTTTGCAAATTTAAGAGAAGGCTTTAAAATATTTCTGAAATTAAAAAGAAGCATTCATGTACTGTTGAGATGTGTTTGTGTAGACTCCTGTTTGCCATGTGTGTCTTCATAGTCACATACCTTGCGCTAAATGTAGACAGATAGGGCTGTATCAGATCTGTACGGGAACAATAGTCCACTGTCAAATTTGCTTCAATAAGAATGTTCTGCTGTTGGCATTATTAATTAAAACTAGGAGGCTTCCCTTAACAGTTACGGCGCTCAGAGGAAGAAAGGTGATCTCAAAAATAGCTTGGACCTAACCCATATGAAGACTTTCATAGCTCACCATCAACATCTTGAACTGTACTAGGGTTAACAGGGCAGTCATATGGCCTGAAAAATTGTTATGTTGTGTTCCTTGAGGATAGCTGCTTTCTCCATTGCTTGCAACTCTTAAGTGATCCACAGCTGCTCTGTGTAAAAATCAATACAGTAATCCAGTCCGGAGGTCCTAAGGTGTAGCAGCAGCGGCAATTATGCTTTGACAATAGACTTCTGAAGTGTGTGGTATGGCTTCATTACAGTGAATAACTTTAAATATACTGCCAGTTTTCTGAGGCTCCTCTGATCAGGGCTGAGCTGGAGCAGAGATCTTAAATCAAGGCAGCTGCTCTATCTATCTGAGCAGTCCAAGCAAATGGGTCTTGATGGTGGCAGCTAGCGTGGTAATGAAAATCTGTTACACCTATTGCTTGGTGTAGCAGAGCTTTGGATACCACAAAAGGTTGTCTTCAGATGAGATAGGGGATTAGGATTAGTTTAAGGCGGACAGAGCAGATGGTTAAAGAAAATTAGCCACTCTGTATTTCAGGGGAACAGCAAAGATTTCATATTACTTTGTGCTGCCTTTGTTGCTTTTTTTATTGTAGACATTTGCAAAGATTGTTTTGGATGTGTGCATACCAATAAAGAAACTTGTAGTTTATGCAAACAAGGAATCTAGCTTGCACATTTGTCTGAGATATAGAAGATATTTAAGCCGTTAAGGAAATGAAAACATAATGATAGAAAAAAGACCATATAGATATGTCATTATTGTGTTTGGTCTTCTGCCAGATACAGCCCTTGCATTGTAGTGTTTTGCTGTCTTTAATAGAGAGATGTGGCCACTGAGGCAGTTGGTCAGAGTTGGAAGTTACTTAAATCAGAATGCAATATTGCCTGTTGAGGCTTGCAGTCGTAGGGGACTCTACCTTCATCGATCAGATCAAGACAGATGGCTGCGAAATTGGATCTCCAGCCTCGCTGAGCCACACAGGAGTATGAAGGATGCAGGCAGAGGAATTATGCTCTGGTTTGACCAGGTGCTGTCACCTGTTTTTTCAAAGCTACCACTCCAGCTGTAGCCCCAGGGCTGCTGCCACCATCCCAGCGCTCTCTCTTTTGGCCGAAGCCTAACTGCCTCGCCCTTGAAGAATTTAAGATAAAGGAATGTGTGTTCTAGTCTGAAGGAAAAAAAAAATGTTTCTGGCTGTCAGTGCGGTGTGTGTAGCAGGCCTTTTCTGCTTTAAGTTAGCTTCAGGTTCATATGGGAATTAAAAAGGTCAATCTCTTGCAAAGTAACTGACAGGACGACGATAAGTTGCTCAAACAGACATCCCTCTGTTTCTCTGAAGCATGATCTATCAATAATTTCTCAGCTTCTTTCTTTGCTGACATGAGATGATAGCAAATTAATTGTAGGTCTGTACATCAAACTTTTCAGTGCGTGTGGGTGCTTCTTTGAAAAAATGGGTTTCAAATGGCTTGGAAATTTTAATTCCAGTGAGCCCTCTCCTTCACCCATAACACTTTGTGTCTTTATAAAGTCATGAACAAGAATTAAACTTGGTTTTGAAATTGGTTTTTAAAAATTAACAATTGGTAACAGAGAAGGATGGCTCTTAAATGGGCTTCTCTACAAAAAATGCAACCACCCCTCTAAGACCCTTAAGTCCCYGACTGCAGACCCGCTGCCCCGAGGAGGACCGGCTCAACTTGCCCTCCGGCGGGGCTCCATTTTATACCCTAGTTGAATCTGACCTGTGGTCAACTCTAATTAACTTTCTTACTCCTCGCCCGAGGTGTATACGTGACATCCAAGGTGTGTACGTGACAGTCTGCACTCGCCACCGTAAAGGTGCAAAAGTAAGGGCGTGAAAAGTGAGGACGCTGCCGTCCTGATGCCCCCGGTCTTTCSTCAGGGCGGGTGTACCTGCCACAAATGGAAAGAAAGTTTCTATGGAGTTGATTCGCTTGACAGTGTAGCAGGGGTGTCCAAAATAGGTCAAAATGCAGTATTGTTTGCCATTTTTGAAAGGGCAACAGGCTCCAGTGAGTCTGTGTGTCTAGCTGCAGCAAATGGGGATCTTGACTGTCTTTGCACTTGCTGTAGGATTGACCTACAGAGCCATATAAAAGGGCATAGTTGTAGTTTCACAGCAAAGTCGGCCTTAAAAATCCCATTCTTTATTGCTTAAACTGGTTAGAAGACCAGCGCCTTTTGCAGGGCTTTTTGTAAATCCAGTTCTGTAAAGATAAGTATCTAGGTCAGAAGCTAGAGGTGCTGTCACCTGTTTTTTCAAAGCTATAGTATGTTTGGAAACTCTTTAATAAAGTTGGATTGCTATAAGGAATCCAGTGGGTTTCTAAAACACTCATTGAATTTAACCTGTAAAACTCAACTTCCAGCAGGTTAACTGAGGCTTGTCAGCTGGTGCCTTTGTCTTGACTTAGGCTGACATGACAATTTTGAGAAAAAGCAAAGAAAAAATTCTGTGTTCTCTTCATCGTATTCACATGCCTTTTGAGCTCTTCTCATTTACTTCACTTCTTTCATTACATTACAAAATCKAGCTTAACTGTCATTTAGCAGTGTAGGGCACCAGGCCGTATGGCCTCGTTCTGCTGCTAATGAGGGTATTGACCACCATGCCGATGAGACTGTGGCTGCTGGTGCGTTGCCTGTGTTGGGTGCGTCCAGCAGAACAGGAGCTGCCAGTAGCAAGGGAAGGAGCGAAGTGGCAAGGCCAGAAGTGATGTTAACTCCAGGGAGCTGAGCCCTGGGTWCAGCGGCTTTGCCTGGGTTATGCAGAAGCAAGACACCAGATGCATGCTTGCCAGGACAGAAAACCTGTCCCCCTGAAAGGAGCACCTTTGCGCAGAAGGACTCTTTGGGAGTACATATACTTTTCTGGTTACTGTACCTTTTTTTGCTGTCATAAAGTGATACTTGTTGCTCTGGAAGTCAGTTTAATGAATCAGCTGTCTGTACGACTCTTCAGAAGATGCATCCTGCTGATATCAAAACACATGAATTCTAGTTCTTGTTTAGATGTTTCTTCTCTGACTTCAAGAAAAGAACGTTTTTAAAGGGTGTGTAGGTACTTAAATATTCAGGCAGAGACCTTGTGAAATTTTAAAAAACAACCTGTTCTTAGCCTGCAGTTACTACAGGTTAAATGCCTTTAAAATCTGCCCTATTGCTTCTCTGCTCTAGATATTCCTTCAGTAAAATGAAAAGATAATCAGGATTAATTCACTAATGGAAAATGTGTGGCAGTTGGACAGCGTGCCGAGGACAAAAAGTAACTTCCAAGAATCCAAGAAATGTGAAATTCTCATGATGCCTTTATAAGACCAATATGAATACATAGGTCTGACATGGTGGAGGTAGTAACGAAGAAGAGGTTGTTCCACGCACCCTCTAAAGAAAAAACGTGCCCTTAATGGCAGAACTCTGGGGTCCTTCTTTGCAGAAAGCAGACTGACAGCATTTGTAGGTTAAATTAAATGAATTAGCAAACAAGTAATTATATTTGCATGTAACCTTGTTTAGATAATATCCTGTCCATCTTAAACCTGTCATATTAGACATATTTAATCTTTGTGACGCATGGAGCGGTATATTATGTTTGACAGCTTCTAAAGGAAGAAGGACGAGAGACTGTAATTGGAATGCTGCCGTTGTATAATAATGATGAGTACTTCTCATCTTCAAAGGGTTTTCAGCCTCTCTAGCTAATCCACATATCCGCTGAGTGGGGAAGGTAAGTTTTATCCCTGTTTTACAGATAGGGAAACTGAGATGGAAGAAGAATCACCAGATTAGAACTTGAAGTGCCTAGATGTTAGTAGTGCTGTGTAAAAACAAAATTAATTTAATTTGCGCACTCAAAACAAAGTAAATGTATTGTTTAGATTTAGATTACATACATTACATCAATCTTCGTGATATTTGACCCTTCAAATATAAAGTCAGTCTCATGCACTACCAATATAACAAGTGTTCTCTAGTAATCATACTACTGTTGTATTCAATAACCTTTACAAGTAAAACATGCAGAGTTTCTGAATGTTTGTGCTTAGAAGTGAAGATCCGATTCTGAAAGCCTTCCGGGTATAGAATCTGTTTTGTAATTAGTGGAACTTCAGACTCAGAAAATGGAGAGTATCGCCCATTGTACTGGCAAAACTCTCCATGGAGTGTGCAGCTTCCTGGACAGTTTTACTTGTTGGATTGGCATGTTAAGGCAATTTGAATTTACTGGTTATTAAAATGGTGAAACTAAATCTGTTGCTGAAGTGGACGTCTTCCTCGCCTGTTCTTAACACCCCACCCCCCCCACCCCCCCATTTTATTAGAAGTGATTGCTTTTGGTGTTAAATAGATACAAGGTGATTTAAAAATAACATTTTCTTTTGGTTTCAAGTCTGTAACTTATGTTATTAAACTGGAAAATGTTTTTAAAAAATCAGTTTACTACTGATCATACTTTATACTGAGATTTCTTTTATATTAACAGTAAAAAGTGGGTCAACTGTTGCACATATTATTCGTCCCTGTGTGATTCTGTTGTTCCAAGGGCTAGTGAGTTGCAAATATACATTAGAGATTTTTACAAAAAGTCTTTATTTCATGAATAAATAAATACTAAACTATTTTCTCCTCACCTTAAATTTATTAAAGCTTCCGTGATGTCACCAAATTTTGATGTACAAGTGAGCCATAAACTGAACCATACTATAGTCCCCCATTGGAATGCAGTGGATGAACATTATGCAGCTAATGAACAGACATGAAAATATTCTGACTGATGACATTTTTAATTACTATCTGGAGATTGCTTCATATATACAAAAAATTATGAGCAAAAATTGCAACATTTAAAAACTTCATTAATAAAAAAAAAGAAATATTCCTTTTTCCTTTTCACTGATTGTCTTCCCCCTTCACTTATTCTTACATTGCAGCACTGCCCAGTAATTTTGCAAGTAGACACCCCTTTTGTTTTCTTTCTCCTTTGTATTTTCTGGGGAAATTCCTATATGCACTTGTTAGTTCCCCGATAAAAGAAAACATTTTCACTTAGTCTTTACCTGAGTTCTGTTGGCTGAAATGACAACGCTGTTAAAAATCGATGTGCAGAAAGCTGGATCATTACTGAGGTTTTCCCTTGAACAGTTCATAGAGACAGCAAGCTCAGGAAAACAGCCTGAGTAAACTGCATCGTGATTGATTTCAAGTACATCTGATGGAGTATAATTGTCTACCCATTCATTTCTTTTCATTCTCCTCTCTACATGCTTCCTCTTTTGGGATCAAATAATCAGCAGCAATAATCCCAAGCAGCAAGAATAAAAAAAGAAAATACATAGAAATGATCCCCCCCTCAGTTTTGGTTGCAAAACTAAATAGCAGTAACTTTGTATTTCATTTATGAATTCCCATATTCCACTGTAATATCAGCAGAATCTTTGGGAAAGCCCTGACTCCACTTTATATTAAGTTAATAAAAATGCACACTTTGGTTTATATTGATGGTTTTGCTGTTAGTGGCATTGAGACTAGATTTTCAAGTGTGTCAACATCATCACCAATAGCTTCTCCCTCTTAATTTTTTTAAAAATGTGGCAAGAGAATCAAAACTGTGAGGGATTAGGTTCCCAACATTTCTGGGTGGTTGGATTTTTTTTGTTTTGTTTTTTTTTTCTTAGGTTTTTAATTGACATTTATGGCACTCAGAATGGAGACTCTCTAATTCAGAAAATATGACTCTAACTGGCCTTTTTGAACAGAGCATTAATTGTGGAATGTGGTCTGATACCTACTCAATATAAATCCAGACTATTAAATTGATATTAATAAACTTCCTTCAATAGGACTCCCAATTAAATTTAGATTTTACTCATATCCTTAACCTTGTAAATTTACATCAGTGCAAACTCTTAATATGAGAAGAAATTGTTCTTCTGTGATTATCTGCCACAGGCCATAAATCTGTTTTATAAAATCATACTCCACTTAAAATACTATTCTAAAAATTATTTATTACATTGGTATTTTTGGTTTCAGGCACAAACAAGTATCTTAAGGCTACCTAAGCAAATGCTTTTGGAATGGTTTTAAAAAAAAATTATATAATAATACTGTCATCTTACCTATGTATAGTTATAGCATGCCTGTGAATTGCTGTTATTGTGCTGAAAGGAACTGTTGTCAYGAATGCGGACGTTTTTTGGTTTATCATACGGTCTTTGCTGTAACTGCTTTCATACCATTGAGGATATCATCCGAGCACTGTGATTTCTTGTGAATGTTTGCTCTAACGTGGTATGTTCCTTTTGAGTTTTGTTTCATCCTAAATTCCTCTCTGAAATAATGCCTTTTTCAGTACGTTCTGGGGTTCTATACTTGCAACTTCTCAATGTTTTAAGTATCAAATTTACTAGTGAAAAACTCTGTGTTTTTTTTTCTGCCAGACCCATAAACTCAATTTGAAATGTGAGAATTAAGTTATGTTCCTCCTTTTTCTGTGTACATGTGTGTGTGCTTAAATCTATCTATCTCCAGTAAGAGATACGCTTCTTCAGGCGGAAGGTTCGTTGACTGCCATCAGGAAAAAAAAAATCCACTTTTTTCAGATTATGCCTTCAGTGACCTCACCCACTGAAGGCAATGGGACTGTGCAGTGAGAACAAGGCTATGAGGAATGAAAGCAGTAATATTTCGTTTTGTTCAGGTATAGAATCATAGAATCATAGAATCATTTAGGTTGGAAAAGACCTTTAAGATCATCAAGTCCTGTAAACTTAACTGTAAACTTAACACTGCCAAGTCCACCACTAAACCATGTCCCTAAGCACCTTGTCTACACATCCTTTAAATACCTCCAGGGATGGTGACTCAACCACTTCCCTGGGCAGCCTGTTCCAATGCTTGACAACCCTTTCGGTGAACAAATTTTTTCCTACTATCCAATCTAAACCTCCCCTGGCACAACTTGAGGCCATTTCCTCTTGTCCTATCGCTTGTTACTTGGGAGAAGAGACCAACACCCACCTTGCTACAACCTCCTTTCAGGTAGTTGTAGAGAGCRATAAGGTCTCCCCTCAGCCTCCTCTTCTCCAGACTAAACAACCCCAGTTCCCTCAGCCGCTCCTCATAAGACTTGTGCTCTAGACCCTTCACCAGCTTCGTTGCCCTTCTTTGGACACACTCCAGCACCTCAATGTCTTTCTTGTAGTGAGGGGCCCAAAACTGAACACAGTATTCGAGGTGCGGCCTCACCAGTGCYGAGTACAGGGGGACGATCACCTCCCTACTCCTGCTGGCCACACTATKTCTGATACAGGCCAGGATGCTATTGGCCTTCTTGGCCACCTGGGCACACTGCCAGCTCATGTATGAGACACTGTATGTCTCTGCAAGGAGCAGATGCCATGGAAAAGAAGGTGTCATTTTATTTGGAAGGTCTTCAGAACAGAACAATACTTTTGAGTATCTAAAAAGTCATGTCTGCTGTCATTTTTATAGGAAGATAGCTATTCAAACAGTTTCTCCTTTTGCACTCAATTTTAGGTGTACTAAATCCTTCCCTTCTTTCCTTTTTACTTTTCAGTTGGTTAATCATCAACTACATTCATGTTTCATTCTCTTTCCTTCAGCTCAACCCTCGTAGGTTTAGCTTGCTTTGTTATGTCATTGTAGGCAAGTCCCTCCAGCTCTGATCATGTTTTGTTACCCTCTGTGAGAGCTCTCCACTTTATCTACATCTTCCAAATAATAGTATGCATAGAAGTGCTGGGTAGCCAACTAGATCTCTGTTAATATGGCCTGTTAATAAGTGATTTAAATGTTTTCAGTTGTGTTAATATGTTAATACAGGTAAGTTTGACCAGTAGTATATTGGCAAATACATTTCTATATTACACAAACGTTTGTATGTTCTCTTCCTATTTCAGCTGTGACTTTAAGGGAGTGCTATTTACTTCTGCCATTCTGGATGAATTCTTACATCCATTTCAAAAAAAGTATAGGAGGATGTTATGGTAGAGAAGGCCCTATCCACATTGAGACCTTCACAGATAGTGAAGTTTATGGGAAACAACAATGAATTGGTTTTTGATGTGAATTATAATTGCACTAATTAATTACTTRATTGTATTAATTTTTGAATACAAACTGACATTGTGGGTCTTTTCATTGTCTCAAAATGTGTTTTCATTAATTAAGCAAGATAGCATAAGGCATAACTCATCTCTGGTTTAAAATAAAGGAAAACATTTGAGTCTGATGTGTGGACCTGAGATTGATATCTACATTCTCCTTGTATTCCCTCTCCTCTTGTATTTCCGGGAAGTTCAGATTAGTATAGTCCATGAAATTACAGCAAGGAAAAACTGTGGAATTTGACTCTGAATCTACACACAATTCTAYGCCTATACTTAGTGAGCTTGCAGCCTATTTTTTCATATATTTTATTCATTATTACTAAAGTGTTTCTACAAGTAAGTCTCCTGGGATTAACTTTTTTTTTTAAAAAAAAGCTGTCTATGTCAGAAATAAACCTTCTGGCACTGGAGGAGACTTTGAGGTGTGGTTCTCAAAGTCAAGATTTTGGGCCATGATAAACCCCTTTTAGTTACATATCCATAATCAAATAGCCACTTAAATTCCTCGGAGAAAGATTCTTACAATAAATGTAACAGCTGATGCTGCATTGTATGTGACTAACTTACAGGTCTGTTCCAATTGCACAGTAAAGCACAGGGACACACTTCTGATTTCATCCGCTTCCAAGCACAAAATTACACATTCCTCATTAATAATATTCTTTTAAAAATAGTACAAGGATGAAGGCAAAGCCTGGACTATCTCTTATAATGATACCCTGGAGCATTAGAGATACTACAAACTTCTGATCTTGGTGTGAAAATAGTGAGCAAATGGAAACTGTCTGTGTATCAAGAAGGCAGTGAAGTCTTCCTGAATACTCTCATGCACACTTTCTCTTTGTTATGGTGGATTTAGGTCTATATTGTGTTTTAACTCCTGTCCAACATAATACATTAGTTTCTAATTACACTGCTTTTCAAACCAATGTAGATCTCCAGGCTGTTTTTAGAGGTGATGGCTTAATACATTAACACAGAATATCAATCACAATAGTTGTTTGTTGCTGAAAATACAGAAGCTGTGCTGTTCATAGGAAGGACTACCTTGTGCCTATGAAACTTGAGAGACTGAGACTCAATTTCTTTCTCTTCTACAGGTTTTCTGTGCAACTGTGGGCAAGTCTTTTAGACTCATAAAAGGACTTGAGTCCTAGTACTTGCTTCTTGTGCTGTTTATTTCTCCTCTCCCCTTTATTTTTTTTTTTTAATTGTAAAATACCTCAGTAGTCCCTTACATGGGCAGTAGAAGTGCTGGAAAATATCTCTGTTCCAGTCTTTTTAATGACCTGCTGGTTAGAGGACCTTCTACCAAAGCAAGAGATGCAGGTTTCACTGCAGGACCAATATCTACTGGATAAATGTTTTCTCCTTTGTATTAATACACAGAATTGTGAATAATTGAGAGTAGTGAAGAAAAAAGCTGAGAATAATGAATGTAAGTAAGTGCATAACTGAATGCAGAATTAACTTCTCCGCCAGGAAGCTTTGCATTTTCCTTGTTGCTTTCAGTGATTTAAATTTACCAAATGAAACTTGTTCTGTACAACTTCTAGTGAAGAGAGGAAGAGAAACTGGTTTGAATGGGAGCCTTTGCCATTGGGATGGAGTGCTCTCCTCGGAGTCCTTGGGAAGATGCTTTTGGGAAAACTGCCTATTGCTAGAGCCAAAAAGAAACCATAGAGGGGCCATAATGACAGAAGTAATGTTGGAAGCAGACAGAAAGACATTATTGGAAAGTAATGCAGGAGGACTGAAGTGCAAGATACTGGGGCAACCTGTCAGAAGAATTGTTCTCTTGCTGCCACGATGATCCTATGTACTAGACAAAGAGATGGAAGACTAAAACTGAGTCACCTGTGAGGAAGACACAAAGGCGTAGATCTGGCAGAGACATCATAGCTGATATTTCCAAATTTAGATGCTCAGGCAATAAGATGAGAGGAGGCTCGGTATATATAGCAACTGGAGTTATTCTGCTTTGTAGTGGCAGAGCAGAAATGTCTCTGGCTGGAAGGGAAACACTCCTGTTACATCCTCCACCCAGGTTGTTCCTAGAGGCAGTCTTTGTCAAGAGAAACTGAGTCCTCAGATTTTAGGCTAAATCCCAGCTGCAGTGCTTGGAGCAGCTTTCCCAGTTAGCAGGTGTGTGTGTGCATCTGAACCTCTTAATGCTTGTCAGCTCTGAATACTGCAGACCTGTTGGGGAGACTGGCTAGGCTGGGGACTAACAGGATAGATCTTTGTAGGGGAAATATGTGTGGATTTTATACTTGGGCAACTACTGCTATGAAAACTGCCTTCAAAAAAGAGGCATCCCTACTACAAAGCCACTATGCTTGTCACCAGTTTTAAAGACTCTGCTCAAAACTCCCAGATTTCAGTTCCTTTTTCGGAGCTTTGTTTTTTCCCCTTCTCTGCCAAGGTTGTTTACATTTCATTGCTGTGTATTGCTTGTAGGCTATTTAGTCTCTGTAAAGGACCTGTAGCAGAAAAAGGTCTAATAATGTGAGATGCTCAGTTCTTGTTAGTGCAGCTGCCATCTGTGGGAAGGGAATTCTGCATGGGTGGCTGTAGGTGTGAATTGAAAAAAATGGGGACATGGTGAAGAAATCGAAGATGCTGTGAATGTGAACGGAGAAATTGGATTGTTGAACATTTCTTGTCCTGCAGCATAAAATAATTATTGATGAAAGTTTTACTCTGCAGAAAATCTGTTTTGAGCTTTGTGCACACGAGCATTTCCATTCAGCATGTGGATTTAAATGATGTGGAGAAATGCAGTCTCTTTTAGAAAGCAGCCGTTGACAATAATGGCACAAACCTGGAATTTGTTTCTATTTCCTGTGAGTTTGGCAGAACAGGCTAGAAAAGCACTGAGCATCCTTTGCTATTCTCATGATGAGGAGGACTGATCTTTTGCACTATGCTTTGGGTTCCTCCAACTCCGCAGAATAGATTATCTGTTGCTTTTTGAGGAAGAAGTTACAATAATTGTATTGATTGTCTTTCATTTGACTCTTGACTGAGAGGAATAAAAAGCTTCAGGATTATTGATTTAGTTTTGCACTCAAGTGTTTTACTTTTGTTTTCACTTCCCATAGGACCTAATCCCAAGGCCATTTAGGCAGTTGTGTAAGGCCTTAATGCAGTAGAAATAATGCAGTTTTGCTCTGCAGAAGCCTGAATCAGCAGACAGCCCATACGTCTATCACCTTGCTCAGCCATTTATAACTATATCAACTGAGAATAACACTAAAATGAATCAAGAGAAGTTTAAACAAATGAATTTGTTTATTCTGCCTTTTTAGGAACTATTCGTTTCTCTTAGGTGCCCGAATGACTTCTAGATAGATCCTTGCTGTATCTATCCCTGTCAGTGACCAGCACCAGAGGGGCAGGAATTTAGGGCTAGAGATTTTCAAGTGCCAAGCACAGCCTCATCTTCTTGCTACTGAAATGCTGTATCTGTCATAGTAGAAACAGTCAGTGCTTTGTGCTTTGGAACATCCATGAGTAGGAGTTAGGCAATGTTGTGTTCATAGTCAGCACTTAAATTTTAGTGTTTAAATTTGAATGTCTTCTCCTTACACCCTATTCTGCATCCCCAAATAAAGTGGAGCTTAGATAATACAGATCCAAGCAATTCTGTAGGTAAGGCTGTTGAACTCCATGCTTACTACAGAGGTGATGCCCAGCTCGGTGGTTGGAACTGAAGATCCTTTTTTCAGCCTTTCAGTGCTTCAGTGTTTGTGGAAAATAGTCTCCCATAAATGTGTTGGATTTTATGTTTAATACTGATTTTTCCTTTACTCGGAGAAATAATTAAATAAACCCACAAATGTAAACAAAATTCAGTTGGGCAGAAATATTTAGGCACAAAACACAGTAAAGCAAACATGTAATACAAGATAAGCACAGAAACATGCCGTTAAATACAACAAGTAAAACTTATTTCATGGATTAGGGTCTGCTGAGCTTAAAGGCCTTGTGGTTCAAAGACCCCACATAGAATCAACACAACTTCTATATCTAGCAGCTTATGCACTGTGCCTATATATGTAGTGCTAGCGTGTGTAGGAGTAAAGGAGTGGGGCACATGAGTTGATTGTTTATATAACACAGTTCCTGTGTTTGCTGTACCATTATTAAAATCACACAATCCTGTAATAATGTAAGTTTGCCTTAGCCTTCTTGGCCACATTTTTTCCATCACTTTCAAACATTTTTGCAGGAGTTTTACATTGGTGCTATATCCCTCTGTCACCTTGTTTTCTTGATGTTGCAGGTAAGGCATATTAAAACCTAAGAAATGCTTTGGGACAAAAAGAGGTGTGCACTTAAAATTATTTTACTATATTAAATTCAGCTTCCACTCCATTCTGAAATAGTGCCTTATGCACACCAGAATTTTAGGAAGGCAATTACATACACTGAAGTCCAGGTCAGGTTTGTTCTCTTGGACAAAGTTGTTTCTGCTGGGATGGTTGGTAGCTAATAACAGAGTCTGGTTCTCTAGTCTTGGTTTTGACTTACTGGATGACCTTGGCAAATCTCTTCTGTGTCTTGTTGTCCTTATTTGTAAGATAAAGATAAGGAGGCAGAGATCCATTGCACAATGCTTTGACATCTCTTGATGAAAAACAAACAAGTATTTATTATCATCCAAGTGTGGTCATTAGTATACTGTTTCCTTGAGAACATTAAGCCCTTCTCCAACCTGTTCTTTTTTTCCTCCAAAAAATTTATATATATACACCTTACATCCAGGAACCTTCTAGCACTTTATAAAGATCGGAGGATAACATTATCTCTGTTTTACAGATGTAGCAATGGAGAATCTGTAAAGAGTAAGATCCTTCTTGGAGATGATACATCTTGTTCAGTGGTCCAGGTTCCTGTCTCCCAGCAGCTTTAATTGCTAGACAACTTTGCTACCCTTTGTAAGAGAGAGACGGATGAAAATGCCATCTGCTGCTTGTGGTTGCTAGGGAGTCGCATGCTGCCCTCAGGTTAGGCTGATCCAGTTTCTCTCACATTTGTACTTGTTTGGACCACTGCTCTGTACTGAGGTAAAGTTGATTCAGCTCTTGCTTTTTTCCTCCCCCTCCCAGTAGTATGGCAGCTGGACAATTCAAGGTGGGCTGCATGAATTTAAACATATAACCCCTTAATACATACATGCAGAAAGAGAGAGTAAATGCAGATTTTGTAAAGCGTTGCTCTTCTACTTGCTTGATATCTGAAGCTTGCAACACAGATGAGGAGGAAAACTGCTTTTAGTGAAGAATACTCACACCTGAGACACTGGCAGAATACTGAGGTTTATATAAATCTGTTCATTATGGCTCTGTGGGGAATTTCCAAATGTATTAGCATTTTTAGGTCCTCTTATCAGCACTTCAAAGATAAAGTGGTGCGAGATGAACGCTTTTCCCTTAGTGTGCCGGGTTTTACATACACTGTACACCCAAAATAGGTAGGAAAGTCTAAAAGGGGATTTACAAGCAGATGTTTAAAAATGCGGTCAATGATTTTTTGTATGGTTTTTAATTATGATTTGTCAGATGGTTTCTCACAGGAACATAATCACAAACCAGATAATCACTGATGGTTTATTTGAAGAAAAAAGAAAAGAAGAAAAGGCAGGCTGGGTAGTGTTTTTGTGAGGTGCTGCCGGTGGGGGCTCTGTGTGTCTCCATCATGTTTATCTCCCTGCTCACTGTCGTCATGGAAGCTCAGAGCCAACTGGGAGATCCTGCTCTACACGGGACTGGATTACTGACCCTCATGCATGGAAAATTGAATGTATTAAGTGGCAGCCGCATTTTCAGCCCTAAGGACTTCACAAGGAATTTGAAACAAAAGGCCAGAGCCCTCTGAGGAGATTTTCATCCCAGGGGGGAGTCTCATTTTTAAAAAACAAATTAGCATCACCATAGAGAAGCAACTTCCAATGACCAAAAATTAGAATACAAAATGAAAGATTTTTTCGTTCTCCTGGGTGCTGCTTTCCATCTTTTTTTGCCAGTTGAAGGAGTGCTCTTGTCTTAGATGTAGCTGAGGTGAGCTAAGCTCTGACCTCAATGCAGTCGGTTGCACTCACATTGGAAGTGGGAAAACTAGCAACATCAGAATGTCTTGCCAGTCCATGGGTGAAAGATAAAAGAGGCTCATTCTTCTATAGGCGGTTAACAACAGCGGTCTCTTGCTTTATATGTATATAAATTCACTAAGGGTCCATGAAAGGAGAAATCTACAGGAGTTAATCTGGCAGGGACAGATAGGGTGGTTTTTCTCTCCTTTTCCTCCTGGCGGCAAATAAAGTATTTCACAGATTTCTAATAAAAGATAGTCAGAATTCTGAAAAGACCTGTGAAAGAAAGCTCATGAGCTATAAAAGCTTGGCTTGCATGTACTTGCATGTGGAAAATGTGGATGTCATATCTCTCAGAAGACAGCCAGGAGCTGTAGAGAGAGGGCTAAAAGGTTTGCGTTTGGAAATGCAAAGGATGGAATTGCCAGAGGTGAGGCATGGACAACCTCCATGTGTCTCCTTAACTGCGGTTTGCTGCTTTGTCCCACAGATTTGTGTTGCAGCAACTGGGCGTTGCATGGTGAGGTTAATGACAGATGTGTGTCTGTGTGTGAGAGATGGAGGGCACAGGGCAAGCCTGGGAGGCTTGTTTTGCCATTTTGCCCCCCTGGGGTGACGGCAGAATAGCTCCTGCCATGGAAGTCTGTGGGGACTGTGTGCTGAATTAATGCAAAATGTCTTTCACCTACCTTTTCCTATGATAGGTGCTGTCCTCAGAGTTCAGCGTACATCTTTTGAACTCCTCTAAGGAGTTGTTTTAGCCTCGTTGCAAACGGTAGCAGATTTATAAGGTAACAAGCTTATACTGATGAGTGTTTTCTCCTTAAGCCTGGCTATCCAAACGTAATAATACTCTGCAAATTTTTCCCTGAAGGGTGCCTGTGTAGCCTGTCACTTCGGAGGATATGCACTAAGACTGAAACAACACTTCATTATAAAGAATAAGCAGATTTTAATGATAGCTGTTGTCGTATGAGATTTTGCAAGTGAAGCGTGCATTTTTGGTGTAACCAAACCAAGAGTAGACCCAGCAGTACCGTCACTGCTTTTTGACTTTTTGCTGTAGAAAAATACTAAAAATATCTACAGTTATGGGGTTTTATATGCAAAACACTTTATAAATATTAAATAATTAGTCCTCACAAAATATATACTCAAAGCCAAACTTGTCCCAAGGCCTCTTCTCACCTCTCAGATTGTTTCTTAGTTTCTGTCATCCCAAATTCATTCATGCAGTGCTCCGTGTTGATTTGTTTTTGATGGTACAGTACCTGATAAAATTGTAGTATAGAAATGAAATAGGTAACTACCTAATGTATTTTAAAGGATTATATGCTACAGCATCCTTCACTATATTTGTATATAAGTCTACATGTGGGCATGTGTCTCTTTGTACAATTAACAATACTGACACAGCAGTTTCACCACCAGAAGCTCTGGTTTTGGATACTCTGTAGAACATAATAGGAATCTTTTATTGTAAATGTGGTGGCAAAATATCCTTTTTTCTGCTCTGTACACTGAACACTTAAAGGTCATGCTTGTTGAGAACAGCAGCTTTATTTTTGCAACACAAGTGAAGTGTTTTGTCCTGGTTTATGCATTTTACTCTGAAGAGTGAGTTGTGGCGCTTGTGATGTGACTTCGCACTGTTTCAATTTGGTAAGTGTTGGGTGACATACACTACATGCAACAGGGGCTGAGGCAGAGGACCAAAACACCTGGGCGTGATTTTGATGAAGAAAGATGCTGAATCACTGTCTGCCCTGAAGAAATCTCCTCCATCAACTCAGTAAAATTAAATGACAGTAACTTCTCAACTATTCACTTTTTTTTTTTTTTTAGTGCCTACTAGCATAAGCATACAGTAACGGTGGAAAGTGGGATAGCCAAAAAACTGCACAGGATGAGATAATAATGGTAGATCATGATAGGAGAGAGAATGAAACAGAGGTGTTTTCTCCAGTACCAAAGCTATAAGGAAACATGGGGAAAAAAAATGAAACAAAAAAACCCAACAAAAATCCACACTGTGATTAACATGGCAAAAAAGCAGAGATGCTGGCATTCCTGTATGTCAATCAGGAGAAGACAGTGGTGACAAATGGACACAGGACAGCCCCCCAGACATTTGCAGCTGATTAGAAGCACCACAGACGAGCAGCTGTCATGCCAATGAAATATTATGGAATTGAAATGAACTTACAGCTGGTTGGGGTGCCACCCCTCGTACTTCACTTTTATCACTGCTGCTCCAGGCTCCTACTCTTTGCCTAGTCAATGAGCCTCTATCTCCCTGCATGCATCCCATTTAATTAGGTTCACTTTAAATCAAAACTGGGCTCAGTTTCTGCAAGCCTGTGTTTTATAAGGTGATGAGGTATGGAGCAGACTCAAACTGTTCTCCCCAAGCACAGCTGAGATTGGGTAGGTTATCACTGGTACAAGTGAGATGCTGATCAGCTAATAGCTGCAAAAGTTTGGAGACCACTAGCTTTCAAAAAATTCTGGTATCTTTCTGCTCTTCATTTATCTCACCCTTCTTTTCCATGCTCTTTTTCCTCTAGCCCTGTACAGAAAGCTTGTTAATATTTTGTTCAGCTAACAGAATGAGGTGGCAAATAAGGGAAATACTTTTCCTGAAGTAGCTGTATCCTTAAAAATATTTACCTATATACTTAAAATGCTGAGCCTTGATATAACATGTGTAAAATATATTTGCAGATCATTTAGCTCAAGCCATGGTGTGAAAGGTAATTCTAGTTGACTGCTGGGAAATAGGAAGTGTAGCCTCTCATTTTTTGCTTTCAGTGCTGAGCTATTCATGGAATCTGCAACTTCTTTTTTTTCTTTTTGGTCTCTATTATTTTCCATTATTCTCTAGATTTAGCTGCTTCTAAATCCAAAGCAATATTCTGGATTTAAAATATTGCCTCCAGGAGCAGAAAGTCTGTTTTCCTGTAGGATGGATGTTTTGCTCTTGAGTCTATTAATTATGGCCTTTTCTTTCAACGGGAATAATTGTGTTATTAATAGTCTTTTCATGAACAGAAGAAAGGCCTCTTTGGAAGGAGAATGCTCTTGCTTCACAAAAGGTTTCTGATAGCCTTAAGGTGGATTTATCTGGTGGAGCCTTGGCTAACCTTCATATTAAACAGACAGAAGCAGTTTAGGGAATTTGGGGATGTGAAGCAAATTAGAAAATAAATTAAAAGCATTATAGCTCAATAGTATAAATTAATGCAGCTGCTGTAAGCTTCATCCTGAGAGAGTTGTCAATATGTGCAAAGCTCCTGCTATGGGGAAGAAAATTAATGTGTACTTTAACATTTGTGTTTTGCCCCACAAGAAGCAATTTGAAAGAGTCCCCTGTAGCTTTGATGGCTTTCCTTATCTTAACTCCTTCCACACCAGTGCCCTGGGTGTCCTCTGGGGACTGCAGAGCGAAGGGGCTAACAGCCCATCCCAGGCAAAGCATATTGTGAATAAAAGCTGTACAAAACAGATGCTGATGACAACACTGATGTCCAGGCTTCCCTTTGCAGCCGCTTCTCCAGGCTCCTGGCTGTGCAGGTTGTGGCAGGCTTGGTCCAGCAATTTCTCTGTCTGGTAGATGAATAGTTTGAGGATAGAGGCATCAGCTGAGTCTGTGTCCACAGAACAAAAGTCTCTTCTGTTTTGCTATGGTTTTGTTAGTGTTGGTGGGAGAAGAGCACTAACCTCCCTCCCCCTCCTGAATCCCAGCCCTCTGCAGTGCCATTCCCTCTGCAGCAGCTCTTTGTGTCTGCTCTTGTCAAYGGAAATTTTAGTATTGTCTCTTTCCTCCCTGACACCTGGGTGGAGGCTCTAGCAAGAGATCAGAGAGGGCAGTGGCGGGTCTCTTTTTACTTACAGAATGGAGAGAGGAGTGCTGCTCATCCTAAAGCAACATGAGACAAACCTCCCAAAGCAGAAAAGAGTAAGATAGCAGGAATTCTGTCTTCAGCATGGACAGAGACATTCAGAGTGGTTACATGAGAACTGAGGATAATAGAAAAAACATGTTAATTTGCTGATTAAAAAGAAGACACTGTATGGCATTTGTGTTCTCTGGTACTCAGTATAAACAGGAATTGAAAGCTGTTGTTGCTGTTGTTGTATTTATATTCTAGTTGTACTGGGCGCTCTTAGTCAGATCTGGTCCATGGTGTTCTGAGAACTGTGCAAACACACAGTAACTGAGAAATTATGTTCCAGGGAGTTTGTGATCTTGATAAAAATAAGATGTTTCAAAGCGTATGAAGGGATGGAAAGTGGTGAGGGCAACCATGATAATGGCCCATGGCTGGTTAGGTAAAAATCAGTCCCTACAAGGGTAAGCAGAAGGAGATGGTGTCTGGCCACAGTTAACTGTTAACCTCTAAGAGAAATAGATTTTAGAGAGGAAGCTTTTCAGTTGGTCCTGAGACAGTGTTCCTAGGGCTAGATGTGTCAGAGAGAGAGTTTGAGGCGCCAGAGGACAAATGGCTATTTGAAGTTGCCATTATTGGTATGTTGGAGCATACTGGAATGAGACAAGTAGTGGAAACATAGGCTGTGCAAATGCTTATTGCAGGGGACAAGGAAGGTGTCCTTGAATGAGAGCCAATGGAGAGACTTCAATGATAAGAATGATGTGTCAGGGCTTTATGATGGTCCTCATGGAGATGAGCTGGGTGTTATGAAAATGGCAAGTATGCATGCTGGGTGTATACTCCTCTTCCATGAGGAGGAGGATGCAATCTGTGGCAGAATATGGCAGCAGCAGATCTGGAGAAAATTTGATAAGTTTAACTTGTTTGCTGACATCTGTGAGGAGATATCCTAGAGACCTCGTTCCATGGTTGTAGATAAGATAGGAGATGATACTTTTCTAAATTCTAGCTTGCTGTCTGCTTTTAGGGGTTTTTGTGTCTCTTAATTTTTAATAAAAATAACTACTTGCTGCCTTTAATGCATGCTACTACTCTTTAAACGTGAATTCTAATCCTAACACTGTGAAATAGATTATAGCATGCTTCTGGCAGAACATGACTTGCCTCCAGAACAAACAAGGAAACTCATAATCTTGAAAATCTGACCTTTGCTTAATATCTTCTTGCTTGTTCTCAGTATGTCTTTCTCCCAAAGTCTTCTCTTTATTTAAACTGTGAGAGAGTAAGAATGTTAGCTTTGTCTTTCTGCCTTCTTTAAGGTACTCAGTGAACTCTGGATGCCTTGTAATTGTCTGCGTAAGAAGGGTATGGGCAAGGAAGGTGAGGAATTGCATGTATGCAGAGAAAGATGGAACAGAGTATCTGGAACAAAGTTGGACTGAAAAATTCTTATCAAATGAAAGCTCACTTAGGCATAACTCTGCATCTGGTATGTAGCCATACCTTCTTGCACCCTCTGCTACAAGACAGTAGAAAAATACTGTCTGGGCTCCAAACATTACGAATGGAGTAAGGAGGCCTAACATGTGACAGCGGGTGCTGATATCTTTATTCTGCTGCACCTGAGACCCTGACATTCCCCTTCTAGTGCTGCTGAAAATGCAGGTCAATTAATAGGAGCAGAGTTCTCATTTTTGATCCTGTATTTAATTCCCTGAAGCTATTATTGCCTTGAGGGAGTTGGGGAAAAGTGCAGAAGATAATTAGACTTGACCTTGTGCTATGGACTTGTGCAAACTGTTGGATTAGCAATGAACACTGTCAAAGCTTGGTTAGAAAGTGGCGGGGGGGGACAAGACACATTGTAAAGCATGTTGCTGAATATGCAAGAGAATAAAAATTGAAATGGAGAGGACAAGAGGGAAGCTGAAAACAAATACTGAGGCCAGCTCTGTAAGTGCGATGCTGTCAGGAGTTAATGTCTTTTTCTTTTTTGTTGTCAGAACATCAGTGATAATCAGGCAAAATGGTACTTACTGCAGAGAAACAATTAAGTTGGGACTTCACAGCCTAAATGATTAAAAAAAAAGAAAGGGAAAAAAAAAGGAATTATACTAAGGAAACATGTTATAACAGAACTTGTGATAGCTAAGCAGCAGCCGTACATCAAATAGATGGAGCAGAGCAACTGATTCTGATCAGCTTTGCTTTTTCTTTCCCATTTCTCACTGCACATTCTCTCACATTATCCTACTATTAGTGTTACTGGCTTCCATTTTGGTGTGGATTACAATGGCTTGAATAAGTCTTTTTTGGAAACCATCTGGCCTTAGACATCAAAGAACAGCTGTAGATAGAGCTGGCTTTTAATGTAGCTAAAGTTCACGTCTCTGTGTAAAATAAAATGGAGCAGTGCCCACATTGATGCTGACATGGCGACACTGAGCCTTGGGGAATTCCATTTCTCATTTTTGGTTTCTTTGCCTTCAGCCTCTGCCCCATTAGGGATTCTGGACCAAATGCTGTTCACCTTGCTTGTGTGAAAATAGTTTTTGATATCAGTAGGATTCTTCGCTTGCATCTTTAGACCATACAGTCTGTGTCCTAAATGTAGGCTTTGTTCAGCAAGTAGGGGTGAAAGGAAAAGAAGGCGATATGAAACCAAACATAATTAGAAATTTTGCTATGATTTAAATTTTGCTAAATGCTTTTTTTGTTTGTCTGAGTCTTTGTGGCACTGGAAATCCAAAATCAAAAGCAGTTCAGCAAAATGAAACACACCAGAAAACACTTCAAAGGGTGAAACCACAGGGCTGGATTCTGCTCTTGTTTCTAGTGGTGTAAATCTAGAGTGATGTGGACATCTTCCAGATTTATGTAGCTGTCACAAACAACTGTACCCAACCTAGGAAATGGAACTGATCGTTGTTTTCAAGACCAGGCTGAGTGCAGGAGGGAGAATTTGAAAACTTGACATGATTTATGTAAATGTATTAATTTTCTGAATTCCTAGGACTTAGCAGTAGCATTACAGCTCAGCTGGAGCTGTAACGTGAAGTTAGAAAATTTCAAAGGCAGCATTAACAGGCAGACTGCTTCCAAGAATGGGCATGTGGTTGTTGCATTCCCTGTGCGTGGGTCCACAGAAAGGAGAGCAGTGCCACGACCCTCTCCTCTCCCTCTCCTCTCCCTCTCCTCTCCCTCTCCTCTCCCTCTCCTCTCCCTCTCCCCCCTCTCTCCTCTTTCCTTTCCACCCCTGCAGCTTCAGCACAGTGGGTGATGCTGATCTGGCCCAGCCCCACTGTGCAGAGAAGGAGAGCAGTACATAAAAAGATTCGTCATCTTCATACCCTCTTCTGGCTTTTGAGGATCCTAATAGAAGCTGGGAATGACCTGGCTTGCTGATCATCCCTTTCTACTTCAATTTCTATAAGTAAAAGTACCTGTGGCCCCTGTGTACTGTGAAGCAAACAGAACTGTATTTGTGTTACTGCTTTAGTAATGGGCTGCGCTGTCAAAACACAGCAAATGGGGAGTGAGCAATATGAGAGGAAACTAATCCCCTGTTTATACCAAATCATCTTCCATAGCGCTCTCTGAGAGTAACAAAGAGCAAGTGAAGGCAAGGGAAGAGGGTGCTGCAAAAACATGTTTCAATTACTTTATGAAGAAATAACTGTAAACGTTCCTCTCTAAAATTTGCTAAGTTTCATTGATTTAACATTGTACTCAACATAGGAATTTTCCTCCTGAGCAGCTAGGTTACATTACACCTGACCTCTTTCCTGCTTTTTCTTTTATTTTTCAAGAGTGACTTTTTAATAATGATTTGCAAAACAAAATGAGATTTGCTTTTGTAAGTGTTCTCCCTACTTTCCTGTATTCTTTGACCATTGAAATAATTGCTTGTAGGAGACAAATATGTTAGTGTTATGAAAAAAACACCCTATAAGTACAGTGTATCCAAACTCATGTCCTTATCCTGAGCGGATTTATTTTTAAGATAAAGTGCCCTTGCAGACAGTCTCATGTTTAACAAAATGCTGTGACCTATAAATATTCCAGTAAACATTAAATGAAATAGGTATTGGGCTGGACGAGTTCTAATATTTTGTACTTCCTCCATGGAGTCTCTGAAAGTTAATCCAAACCCTGCTTCCCTTGGGCTGCCAAGGTAATGAGGAGCAGAAAAAAAAGGAAAAAAAGAAGAAAAAAATCCCCAGCAAACCGCAGGGTAAAAGATTATTATAGGAGGGAATGAAATGCTAAAAGGAGAGGTTAAAATCACTGCCCAGCTACACTGTAGGTTTATACTTGGATTATCTAATGAAAGCGCAATGAGAGGGGTATATATGATGTATGTAAGTGTGATGTAAATGTAAATTATATGAATATTGTCCTACGTCTAAGGAGGTAACACTGATACATTAGTTAAAGATTACATACAAGATATATTTTGGTATTATAAGTAATGCATAGGTGAATTATCTGAATCGCAGGAAGGTTAAATGACGTGCCGTGGCTACTAGGCCAGTCGCGGAGTTGGGATTAACTTTCAGTAACCTCAGAGCGAGGGACTGCAGTGTCCGGCTGTGCCAAGAGCAGAGCTGGGAATGGAGGGTCCCTACATGCAACATTCATCAGGATAAAATTACAGATTGCGTACAATGTTCTGGTCAATTAAGGTTGAAAATAACCTTCTGATTGCTGAAGATTTTTTCACTCTTTTCTGTTTCAGTTGTTCTGGCGTGTATCTGGAGTGTGGGTTGCCTGAAGGGGGGACTTGGACTTTCTCTGGCCTCCTGACTGGGACTGACGCTGGTGCTGTGATGTGTCCCTGCGTGTCTGTGGCCCTGTGGTTAGATAACAGTCAGCAAATGGTATTAAAGAGGTATTCATGAGCTAACTTGATCCTCAGGAGCCAGATTTCATGCTTGTCCTCCTCTTTCAAAAAGAAACAGGTTGTGATTCTGAATTACCTTCTGGAGGCTTCGTTTCTCTTTTGGAGACTTTACCATCCATGGATGTGTCCAAAGTTGACTTGTGTCTCCAGGCCATAATTTGCTTTGTGAATGTCTTCCCGGGAGTCTTGCTTCAAGGTAAGGAAAGGATAGGTACCTGCTCTAGCTATTCCAGGCTCTTTTGCTGATATTTAACTGATGACTTTCCAGATTTGGGCTTTCTGGGAATTGAGTCTCATTTTTCTTTGCACTRTAGTTCTTCAGATGACTCAAACTCGCCATCGGTATTGTTGCTTAACCAGTTGCTGTAGATCAGCTGAGCCATGGTGACTTTCTGTGAGTGCCTGATCATGAGTCTCAGCCCTTAAGTACGCCCTAATTGCTTCACAGAGATCTCCAGGCAGATCTCAGTGATTTAACTTACTGCACTAGCTTGCTATCTGTGCTCTTTGTTTTTTCAATGATGTATTAGTACTCCAAAGTCAGAAATATGCTTGAACTTTTAAATCAGTTGCTAGTCCTGAAGAAAGCTTGTTTTTTGTTCATCTTAAGATTCAGTTTACTGTCTTTTTTTTTTTATTTTTTTTTTTTTTTTTTAAATCGGAATGTATATTACTTGATAATTTGATCAACGCTGCAGCAACAAAGGCCAGCCAGTGCCTCATTGCCTGTTGTGCCCTCTGGTTTGAATAGTAACAGCACATTTTCATGCTGAGTTTAGATGAATTGGCTCCTGCCTGTGTGTGCTGGGTAATGTCCTTTCATATTCTTGGCATTGGTAATGAATAGGATTTTGAACACAGCTTGCAAATGTTAAGGCTTATTGTAGGAAAAACCCTCACAAAAACTTTAAGCTTCTAATATGTGCCTAAAAGCCAAAGAAGGTATCAGAATTATGGTACTAACTCAGTTGCTATTGGTTGCTTGCTAGATCTCTAATTGCCTGTACAAGTGCTTAAATGCATTTGGTGATAGGTGACTTAACTTTACAGCTCTCAGATATTTTTTTTTTCCTGTCCTTCTGTCCATACATAAGAGAACTTTGTCAATCTGCTTGCTTTTAGACCTGCATTCGGCTTTTAAATCCTGAATATCTTCTTTGACATGTGGTGTTCTTGCATCTTAATTAAGATCAAAGTTTGACCTGTTTTTTTTTTTTTTCCTGAAGTAACAAAATAGGTCTGTAACTGATACCATGGTTTACTATAGGAAATCCTAAAAAAAACCCCCAACAACGAATCAAAAACCTGAAAAAAAACCAAAAAAAAAAACCCCAAGACCCTACTAAAATGTCTGTTGCCTGAAGATAGTCAGAGTATTTGCCACCTTGTGATTTATTATTTGTTTGCAAAACCAGAAACCGAAAAAACCTTTGCAGTGTCAAAACTGTCAACTCTTTATTTTGACAGGGTGTATTGCTGAGTAGTAACACAAATCATAAACAAATAACAAATCTCCTTTTTTGAGGAATTACAGCGATTTGCAGATCCTATTTGATTTTACAGCAGAGAGTAATGCTATTGAAAAGTGGGATTTAACACAGCCAGTTAAGAGGGATTCTGTGTGTTGGGGTTTTTTTGGCCTTTTTTTTTTTTTTTTATTGCAAGAGAGATGTTTATTTCAGCTGTGGATTTAATCCTTCCTTCAAAGAGAACTGGAGGACAAAGTGAATGCCAGAGTAGCACTGTGGGTTTCTACTGTACTTTTGCTCTTTGTTGCTACAGTGCTAAACAAGTTTCTGTTAATGTGGTGGTGCAGGTGAAAATGCTGGGACTTCATTAACAGTACTGCTGATGAAGTGTGAGCCAGAATAAAATCCAGTTCCTACTCTGTTCGCTGAGTTAGATTTGCAGGACAAGCAGAAGCAGAAAGGAGCATGCCCTGCTCGTGTTATTCCACTGAACAGATTTCACTCAGACTCTACATGGGCAGTAGAGTAAAAGAAAAATAGCAATAAAAATGTGAAATCTTTATGCAGTCACATTTCTGAGTAAAACCAAACATCTGAGACCTTCAAAGCGAGACTTCACAGGCAAATTACAATGGGTCATCTGTGCTGTAGCCAAAATATACTGAGAAAAATAACTCGAGAACGACACATTAACAAGGAAAAGGTAAGGAAGTGAACACATTATTTTACCTTGTAGCCTGTATAATTCAGCACATCGTCAGAGAACAGGGTCACACTTGGGCGCATGTGGTTGTACCGGTGCCTGGTTTGCCACCTCCTTAACTCCAGCATGCATAAGATGGATGATCGTGTGGCCAAAGACCTGGTCTAGGTCTTATGAGTAAATCTGAATGAATAATGATGATTTTTCCAATTTCCAGGCTAAAATGAATTTAAAAAATTGGAGACCAAATAAAATGTTTTAAACCAGGTTAAAGCCATTGATTTTTTTTTCCTGCCCCTTGGTCCCTACTCTCATGTGAGAGTAAATTCAGTGATGTGTGGATACTGTTGCAGTGGGATGGTATGAACAGACAGGCAGTGACAAGATAGTCCCATCTGATTAAAATGTAGCCAGCTCACTGAAGAATTACAGTAGATGATGAAGAAAAACCCGTTTTTGTTCTGCCTTTCATAATCTCTCTGGTAGAGCTCTTTTCCAAACAGTGTTTTACATAAGACAATTTAACTCATGTTAAAACAACATGTTTTTTAAGAGAGATGAACAAATAAAACCTTTTTCAACAATGGGAAGTACATCTAACACTTCACTGTTCTTAAGTATCACAACACACAAGAAAATGAAAAACAGAAGAAAATCAGAGTCAGATAAAGATGGTAACAACAGAAGAGGTTCTTTAAAAGCTGGTGTTTCTTGTCTCCTGGTAATACAATCAATATATTCTCTAAAAGCTTTAAGGCAGTAGGATTTTCTTTAAAGAGTGGTGTAGCTTTGAAATTCCCTTTCATACCTGAGTAAAGCAACATTAAATCAAGAGACTGCATCATCAAACTTGCTTTGACTGATGAAAGAAAAGGGGTGGTTGTCTGTGCCCAATCCTTTTTTTCTCCAGAAAAAATGGTTTGCTAGCTGCAAATCATTTGAGACGAAAATGAGATTCAGCATCCACATTACCTTCCTAGAGAGATCTTTGCAGATCTGACCAGCGCTTTCCCTTTTTCCCTAGGAGTCACCAAAATCTTTACTGTTTTTCACTCAATCGTATATACTGGAGGCTTCGCTTATTTCTCAGGGCAGACTTCAGATGATGCATAAAACTTAGGTGGTGAACACTGGTGGTAATTAGAGATCCATCTATGTATGTTCTAGGTTGTTAACTTGGGTATCTGGGCAAAATTCCAGCTTGGGTAATTACGTGCTGTCTCACTGACTTCTGTCAGCGGCTTCCACTGGGTAAGGTGTTGTATTCGTCTTCTCTTACATGAGTGCGTAATATTAGTTGCTCAGTCTCCTGGGCCTGTGATTCTAGGAGCTGATTGCTGATTTACCCTTTGAAAAATCACTAATGATTTTACATGTCTATCTTGTCGCCCCATAAAAATGTCCAGTTCTGAGAGAGCATATCCTCAACACTTTACGAAAATCAAGTCCTTTCAGTATTTCTTGTTAAATTAAGCATGTGAAATCATCAGTTATTTTGGAAAATTTAAGCTTTCAGCTTAAATTCAACAATTTCTGGGTAGCTTTTGTTCAATGGTAAATTTCAATGCATTTACCAAAAAAAACCCCAAAACAACTCTGTTTTCGACAAAATACCCCCTTCTCCCCCTCAATAATGCTGAATTTGCCTGAGAATACGTGTATCTTTCTGTCAGAGAAGAATCAGGGAGAACTGCAGTTCATGCTAAGTCTTTATTGGAAAGGAGTCAATTAGTAGGAGAGAATTTTTGTTGCTGTTATCTTAATGTATTCATATATTTATAAATATTGACGTTATGTTCCATTGTGTTGCCTGAGTGTTAGTTGAAAGGTTTTGAATATCTAAATCATTAATACTGTAACAGATTCTAGTTTGAGAAAAATGGTGCTACTTTTTATTCCATCAAATGCTCTGTGAGAACTGTATTTTGTCACATGCATGCTCTGCTGTGTGTTACTGCTAAGTACCAAATTCCTGAAGACACTGAAGACGTAGTTCTAACAGCATCTTAAGCTGCTGAGTTAGAACAGAGGACTAAATACAGCTCTGGTCATTTTTATTTTAAAAATTGAGTTTTATAGTAAGAAGACACTCCAGTAATGTATCCTAAGGGACTACTGTGATGAAGTTAATATAGCAGAGATTTTATGTCTTATAACATCACCTGTGGCAAACTGTGTTGTCACCAAAAACATGCTCCTCAGGCATAATTTCTGTGGTTTCTTGAATAACAGGAGTGGAACTTCAGAATGAAAACTTCCCAAAACATAGGATAGATATTAATGGGATTAGATATATATATCGTGCCTCTGAGAAGAGGATATCTAGAGACAGCTTCACCATCTGTAAATTCTGACATGCCAAATAAGCAGATTTTTCCTCCTTTTTCAGCTGCATTTTTTCCTGTTAAAGGGGGAAGAAAAAGAGGAGAGGATACAGTATGTCATCAGACCTGATCAGGAAACCTCGGTGCTATTGAGGTGGGACTAGCAACAGTTCAGGGACATTCTTGATCCTTTGCTGCTAACAAGAACATAAAAATTTTGTTAGATACTAGTAAAAACTTTTTCACCATGAAAACCATTGGTGGTTAAGCATTAGAACAGGTGCCCAGACAAGTTGTGGGATCCCCACCCTTGGAGATACTCAGAGTTTGAGTAGGTACATCCCTCAGCAGCCTGCTCTAACTTGGAAGTTGACCTGACCTTTCAGCAGGGTATTGGAGCAGATGACCTCCAGAGATCCTTTCCCTTTTATTCCGTGATTCTAAATACACATCCGGATATTTGGAGATGAATTTATTCCTTGTTATTCCACTAACTTCACTGAATTCTATCTAAAAGATCTGTCCACATGCCATTACAGCAGGTGGAGATGTTAATTTTGACTTCAGTTGGAATTAGTACAAGTTCTGAGTCTCTGTAGTCCTGTTCCAGTGCCCATTAAATCAGACCTTTTATGACTCTAATTCATTTCTCTAATTTCTCTAATCCATTTATACATGTGACATCTATAACAGTGTGTGGGAGGTAGTTCCACAGTATCACTGTATGAAAAAAACACTATTCTGTAGCCTAAAAGTTTATCTACTTTTTTATTTGCATTCCTTCCCATTGCCTTCCCTCTGCGGTTTGATATGAGTTTGTCAGACCATTTATATGAAGCAGAAACAGTAAAAAAAACATCTTGAATAAAAGAGCTTAGTACATAACACTGGATTGGGAACTGTCAACCATGACAGAAGGTGAAAGTGTTGAAATTTAAATAAGCATCCTGGGCAGTGTATTTCTACCTCATCCTCAACGTTAATATACCTCAGTTGTGATAGTAAGACATTCTGCATGCAGAAGTTACAGCCTCTTCTAAGAGTAGGACTGGTGTGCTATGGATTATTTCTCAAAACTTGCTGACTAGCAGCAAGGCCTTGGCCGGTTTAAGAGCATCCTTCTACCCCAGCTGAGGAACTTGCCTGGCAGCCTCATCGCTCCTGAGAGAAGCCAGATTTGAGCCGGTGACCCAGAGGTGAAAAGCTCTGTATCCCATTAGCTATTCTCTGGGGGATGTTCCGTCTTTCCAATTTTAACTGTTTAAGGATTGCTGCATTTTCTCTGATGGCTGCATTTGGCAGAAGTGAACCGTTGGTAAGAAATGAGATCAGACCCATTCCCCCGAGGTTTCCTCCCTCACCCTCTCCACTTGTAGCTCGACAGTTTGGATAGTGAAGAAATCAGTTATTTACTAACATTTTACAGTTGTTGAGCTGAAAAATGTCACAACATGTCTCTAATATAGTCTTTAGCTCCAAATCGTGCAAGACACTGCTTTGAAATGGCTGGAAATATGCATGACTGCAGCAAGTGGAAAAAATGTAGCCAACAGCTTTGCAATCAAGTCGAGATGACTATATATGAATATTTCCTAATATTTGCTCCTCTTCTATTTTGAGAGCAGTGTTTTTGCTACTTGTAGGCTGGATTCTTCTTGTAGGTTTTATTAGCGTGAAGAAGAAAACTTGTCTGCTTGGGTCTATCCTTTGTGGTTTTCACAGTTTTACAATCGCTAGTTGTGTAACCCTTTATATTACTGGCAGGTGCTGCTGAGGTTTGTTAGTGCAGAGTTGAGTGAGACTAACTTCTGAACTGGCTGTAACAGCTAGAAATCTGATCAATTAAAAAAGGTGGAGTAATTCTTTTTATCTTAGTATTTTCTGCTCTGAGACAGTAGTTCTGGTGCCAGTGCATCGCTAAAGGCATCCCAGAAGCTCCCTTTCAAACCAAACTTGTAGGCAGTACCAACAGCAAGCTGGCACGTGGAAGCGCAGGTCTCATAAGAGTGCATCTTCTTGAACCTGCCAGGTGCTGGAGCCTGCTCTAAGTTGCCTGGAAGGCAGTTTGCAGGTGGGAACAGGGTGCATCGTGTTTGTAGCCACTTCACAGGCTGCTCTTTAGAGCACCTAGCCAACAACATGACCTCCCTGGGAGATGGGAGAGTGTGGCATCTCTGAGTCTATGCAAGAGATGCTTTGTTTCAATAAAAATAATGTTGGCTGTAATAAGCAAATAGTGGACTTTCCCCATGAGCCTAATTCTTTTTCCCTGGAGGGTATATAGTATAGGAAATTACTTTTATTCAGGCATTTCTGCCTTGAATGATGAGTGAGAATGGGTGATTCTACTTGAAAGAGCATAAGATGAAAAATGAACAGTGATATTGATATATATTTTTTTTAACAAAGCAGCTGAATTCATTCTGTTCAGGTGCTCCTGAGTATGGCCGTATTCAGCAGCCTGCTAGAAGGAAACCAAGCAAGACATCTCTTACTATGTATGGAGAATCGATTTGAGCCGATAGCTTGGAATGTGGGAGTCTGCCACTACAGCCGTGATGCCACCAGTGGAGCTGGATGGCATTCCTTGTGGAGCCTGAAAGGATGCCTCAGTGCAGTGTTGCTCTGGCAGCTGTCTCTCTTCCATGGAGTGTAGCACAGTCCATTTAGATTCAATTTTGGTTTTATTCTTTGCTGAGTGTTTAATAACCATTTCCAAATCTCTGCACAGTTGGAAAGTGACATTGTCAAGAACAGGTGCRGTCAGCTGAAATTATGTGGTAATGCTTGTTGTAACAGCACTGGGAAGAAGTAAAGCGGAAAAGTTTTATTTCCTTCATGGCAGAGYTGGCTAAATGGAATTGAGATATCCTGGCATAAAATAATTACCCTCTTGGTTTTGGCTCGCTTTTCATTGTGAGAGAAACAGGATGGCATTTTCGGCTAGGAATAAAAAGTCATATATTCTCATCCCAGCCTTGATATCAGCTTGCTGCATGACATTTGAAAAGTCACATGGACAAAATTTTGAGTTTACTTGTTCTACAACCAGGTGCTTATATAAGCCACCTAGTTTCTTAAGGTAAACCCACAACTCTGCTTTTCATTCTGGACACCCAATGTTCCCAGCACTTGCTGTTTGGGTAATTAACTGTATATTGATACAGGCATTTGGGACTGAATGTTTCAGCTTTATTTTTGCTGTAGGAACTCTCTGGGTTGCAAGGAAAATTACTGGAACCTAGAGGCATGCAGCATCTTCTGAAATAATTTCTTTTATTTCTTAGTTTATTCCTGGTTAAATTGGAGGCAATAATTCATATCTCATTGCGTTGTTTTGAGGTTTTTAATCAGAGTTGGGTGCTACGAGATATTGAACATCGTCGGCTCTGATGGATATTAATAGATGAGCATGCAGAGCGCCTGGTGCAAGAAGGGATCTTAATATTTGCGATTGCTTTGAGATCTTTGCTTTGAGATGCTATTCAAGTGCTAAGGCTTATTAAGCTCTATCTTAATGCTAGCAACCCACTGCACTGTCAGTGGGCACTAGCTGTTCGTGGCAATGTTCTTTTATTCATGATATGTTTTACTGCTTTTTCTCTGATCTTTTCCACTGACTGCTTCATATAAATGTTTTGATGAACTCTCTGAGTGCTCAAAAGCCTCCCTTCTTGCAACTCTCCACTATCCTTTTCTCTGTGTTCTTTTTCTGATTCTCCACCTTTTTGCTTTGCTCCTTCAGTGTGGCAAAACAGCAGGCACAGCAATCTCTGTCCTTCAGAGCAAAAGGATTACAGGGGTTAGATGTCGTAAAAGTATACATCAAATGAGTAATTCCTATTAGAAAAYCAGTTTGTTGACTAAGGGAAAGTAGCTGGGGAGGAAGGGAAGAGAAGAAAAAGGCTTACTTAAAATTGTTGTTCCCTGTTGAATCCTTGTTAGTGTGAACAGCTGATGTCTGTGGAAACTCTCTAACCTCCTTGCCTTAACCGTGAACCTCCTCTTCATTGCTTTAGCTTTCTTTTAACTCAGTAGATGGCAGTCTCTTTCCTCCGAGTCAGCGCAGAGAGGTGGTGAGCCGGAGCTGCAAGGCGGTTCTGCAGATGCCCTCTTTTGGAGAAGGTACAAAGCCCACACCCTGGTGAACTGGGGTCWGTCAGGATTGCTGTGCAGATTTCATGAAAGTAGTGTGTTCCACCCCAGTAGACTATAGCTCTCATAATTACATCTCATCTTTCCAAGTTAACAGTTGCTATTTTTATTATACCATAAAGTTTGGACACAATACAGACACGAGATCCAAGCCTTGTCTCACTAAAGGTAGCTTTACATGACTGTTGAGCGGTGGAGCTGCTCTTCATTCACGTATGGAAGTGGAAGGGGTGTCGATCCCAACATGTTGTCTTTAGCAAGGTGTTTGTCCAAAAATATGAGAAAAGGCCCATGAAGGTAACTAATATGAGTAAAACCCTAATGACAAATGGCATATGAGGAGGTGTGCTGCTCCCGAGTAGCTTCTCACACAGAGACAGATGTCCTCATGGAATAGGAGCTCTTTTTTTATTTCATTCACATTGCGATAGTTGCAGCAAAAACCTGCACTGTGTTTAGTGTAACACCAAAAATAATTTACTTTGTATTTTGTTACTAATATTTAATTTAATGGTTAATATTTTATTAAAATATTTTAGGAAGAAACGAAATTTGGTATGCAATGCTAGATTTCTTGTTAAAATATTGAAAACTTTCAGTCCTAAATTAATGAATTAGACTTAAAAAGTCATTCATGAGACTTAAAAAGAATCCAAAATGTATTTTGAAGTTGGGTTTTTTTGGCTTCTCGGTGAGGTTCTGCATGGTTTGACTTACTCCAAGAGAAACCAGGGGTGCTTTTAAACACTGCTTTGGGTTGTCTGCATGTTAGCTTGAGAGGGCAAGCCAGCTTCCAGACCCAGACACCATCATACGATGGCAGAAACTCAATGCTGGAGTTTCCAGTTGAGGATCAAATAGTAGGCTAGATTTGAAGTTTAAAAACTTTGAATTTTTTTTTTTTTTTTTTTTTTTTTTTTTTTTTTTTTTTTCTCCCAAGCAACAGACACTGCCTTTTTTTTTACCTTAGAGAACTAACTCCATCAATTTACTTTATTCTTATCAGCGAGTACAGTGATCAGAACATCAATGTGTCTGTGAGACAGTGAATCCATTACTAATTGGGCAGCTGCCTGTTACACCAGCTGGAGTTTGTTTAGACCTCTAGCTTTCAGTCCCACGCACTGTGCGCTGCAGTAGTCAGGCTTGGAGGTCATATATATATATATAGATGATCCTTGTCTCTCTTCCATTAGTACAGAAGAACATACAGGCCTGAGTGGATTAGTTATTGAGTTCACTCTAAAATGTCCTGGCTTATTATAATTTTTGCCCTCTGAGCTAAAAAAAAAAAAAAAAAAAAAAAAAAATTAACTATTAATTCCTTTAATTTTGGAGCCTCTGAATACATTTTGATTAAGTATTTTGCACCCTGGATTTTGACATACTGTACACTGCCATAGTATTACTACAACACCTGCTTCGAATTCTTCTCTCTCCTACCTGTCAGTGCATCATTTCATGCTCCACTAAGTGGTGCAAATAGCAAAACCATCTGTTTGTTACTCATGTAGCCATTGTGTGAAATATGAATGAAACATCTCATGCCTGAAAGAGTCATCGTCAACTGAGTCCAGCTGGTATGGTTGTATTCTGCCCAGAATCCAGAGTCCAGTTGTTTCCTTCAGTTGTTGTGCTTAGTCTCAGCTCAGTACTTGTTCAAGCAAATGTCTAATCTGTGATACAAAATCTTCTGTTTATTCACTTTCTCCCCCTTGAGGTGTACTTTAGGGTTGAGATCCTTGCTAGGACATTAACTGTGGTATGAGGTCATTCTTTGATTTTATCCTTGCAGGCGCAGGTAAGTGAATAATRTATGTGTGTATACCTACAAATGAGAGAAAGACATGATTTTGTTATGTGTTGCAGGAAGTTAATGAATGTTTTAAAGAACTCATTTTTTTCCCCACACTGCCTTTACTGAAATAACTTCCATCAAAAGTTTTCTCCACCAGGTCTACAGTTCCATCTCCATCAAAGCTATTTGTACCATTCTTTCTTTTGGCAGAAAGAATTGTTCCTTGGGAAGCCATCATTGTCAGTGCTGCACAGATCAGATGGCAATGGCTTCTAAAATAGCAGGTTAATATCCCTGTCTGACAGGATTAAATGCTTAACAGTGATTCTTGCTTTTACAGCTATCAGGGTAAGTGATGCCATATGCAATGATAAAGATGTGACATTGTTCAGCTTGCCTTTTGGAGAATGATTAAATGACATGCTTAAATCCTTTGTGGCCTCACAGGTTTGATGGTACTGAGTGATACAGTGGAACAGAACAGCTATACCTTAAGTGAGGAACAATGGCTGTTACATATCTAAAATTTAGTTTATGCTTAGAAGSTGCAGGCAGAAGGAACAGCATGCACTATTTTCATTGGTAACTAACAAACCAATATATTGTAAAATCTGTCTCTGGTGTAAGCTTTCCCACGCTCCTCATGAAGGGAGTCATCCCTTTGGGGTGGAAAGGACTGGATGACAACACATTCAGTAAAACCTGAACCTGCATCATCTCTTTAGACTTCGAGGTAAGATTCTGTTTGTAAATTTAAATATCTGAATAGAGTTGTCTACATGTGAAGCAGGAGTCTAAGCTTCTATTATAAAGTCAGTGAAGATCTCGTTATAAGAGTCTAAAGCTATTCAGCTTCTAAAGCAATGCAGTCTAGGGCTGTTAACTAACCAAATTTTAGTGCCTATTTTAGGATGAGCTGAGCAGCTGACATGGACTCCGTTGGCTGTAATGAGTGCTCAGGTGACTTCTTCACATGTAAACACCTGTGTGTGGCACTTACATTTAGGTGTCCATCTGTGAGCTGGATCCAAGCCTCTCCTTGTGCAGTTTACAGCGAGATGAGTATGCCTTCTCATAATCCATGGAACAAACTGGACCATTGCAGCACAACAGATGAGGAAGGTTTGGCTTGTTGAGATAGAGCTGTCAGGGTTGGGTGAACCCAGGGTCGAAGGTGGGTTGTTTTCTGCGTACAGACTTCTGCGGGCTTTAACATCCGTACGCCTGAGGCACTGAAGGAGCAGCTGAGCTGTAGGATTTTGAGGCTGTCATAGGACCTCAACAATAAATGTAGGTACTGAAACAGAGGTTGATGTCTAAACATCTTTGAGGATTTGGGCCTTGGCATTGTGCACTGGTTGCTGACATCATATTTAAAAACAGTGTTTGGAGTGGTAGTTTGGTCTGCTTCCATATTTTTTATTGCTAGCATAGAAGTAAATAGTTGTGTTGTATGATACTAATCATTCATACTAGGATATTGCAGAAGACAGTGCTGGGAGAGATCTCAAGCGCTAAAACGGCCATCGTATCTCCAAAGTCAGGATCAGCTGTACCAGTATATTTGGAGATGGTCTTGGAAGGGTGGCGCTTGGCTGGTAGGTGCTTGGGGGCCTCATCCACCACTGTCATGCTGATAGTCCCATTGATCTGGGTTCTGTTACAGGTGTTTAAGGAGCTTCTCTTCATGCTTAAGTTTTGCTCCAGTATGGAGGTAGGAAAAGAGTGCTTACTCAAACGTTGGTGTTTCCAGTCTTCTGGCTGTTAATCTGTAGTTCCTTAGTGTTTTTCTTTTGAGTATCATGTGTTATTTCACATATAGAAATGACATCATTAACCAAAAGTATTAGGAATATGAGAATTCTTAGACTAGATTTTAATATAAGATTATGTGTTTCTTTTAAAATGAGAAGTTGTAGCCGTCTGGCATAAGCCTTCTGCCATCAAGAGCAAAACCTGTGATTCTTTAGTCTCTCTGTTGTGTAGCTTTAAGAGATCCCCATAAYGGGAAATTAACCCTTATATAATCAGGCATCTAACACTTTACGGTAGGATGAAATATAGCCTGCAGGTTTGTATTATGTGCAGTTTCCAGGCTTGTAGGATGTGAGCAGGTTTGGGTCAGCCCTAATGCTAGAAAATGACTCGAAGTTCAGAAATCTGGAAAGCTGCTGGTGTTTGCTTTGCTTAATAAAGCAAACTGTAAGTCAAACATTTAATCACAGCATTCTGGTAACAGGGGGCCTGTTTTAATACAGCTCTTTTATTGGCCTCTTTGTAGTTCAGAAATAATGAAGGCGATCCTGGCGGATAAGGTGTTTTCAATGCAAGTCTCATGTGGAACCTTTATTTTCAGACACAGGCCTTGTATAACAATATGAATCACCAACATGAAAGCTGTTCTGATCTATGGTGGTTTTTCCAGTAGGGAAATAACCTGCTGAGTTTATTAATGTTTGTCTAATTTACATCATTAGGGTCATTTTTTAAATAGCCCTGTCTGTTTGCTTTATTGCCAGCGCGAGTGCTGGGAGGAGGGATGCCAGAGCGCAAGCGCTGCTTATTTCTGAGCAGAGCGGAAAGCCGAGCCTTGTGTCCTCCCAGGCGCTCCCTGAGCAGAGAAAATCTTTGAGGCTTCAAGCTCTGAAGGCCTGCACACCACTGCAGGTGTATGTGTTTCAGTGTGGTTTTTCTAGTTCCTCAAAAGACCTTTGTGACAGCAGGAGAAGAGCAGGGCAGGGGAGGCGGGAGAACGGGGCTTGTGTGCTCAGCAGGGAGACAACATGACACCCGTTTCAAGATTTTAAAGAGGAGTCTGTGCCATCCCTCTTCTTACAGGTGTTGCACGTACCAATTAGCGAAGGGGGATTTTTGCAGCTCTTTGTGTGCTGATTATTTGGCAGTGCCTGCAGAATTCAGTGGGGTCATCCTTGCGCTGCTCGTGCTGGAGAGGAAGCTCAGCAGTGGCACTGGGAATGCTACGGTGTTTCTGAACGGCTTGTCCAGCTCCTCTGAAGCACCCTCTCCTCTGAGGGATGGAAGATGTTTTTCTATGCCATTGCAGGAGACAGTATCATGTTTGTTACTACCACTGCTAGCAGTAATACAGGTGAGACTATTTAGTTGAAAAGACTGATCTGCAGGTCAGACTGAAATTCTGTTTTTTTTTCTCCTCGTTCATTCTCAAAGGGGAATAAATGAAAGGAAAAGGTAATACTGCAATTGAAATCTAGCAGACCAAGTTTTGATCTTTATCTTCCAGTGAAAATCTGGAACCTCTCTTTGGTTTGCTAGTTACTGTGGGTTTACTATGATGAGACTGGAATTTGATCAAGCTGCTATAATTTTTGTGAACTGTTTTTAATTGATACCTGTCTGTCTATCTACACATACATATGCGATATGTAGACAGTTGCCTGAACTTGACTAAAGTTATACTTCATTGTAGTAGTGGCAGAACTAATTCAGTTCCACAGTTTCCGCGACTAAATCCTTTTTACCTGAGTGGGAAATATTTAAGGAATTGTCCAGTCTGAGCCATAGCGCCTGGTGAGTTTGCCAGCACGAAGCAGTGAGGTGCTCTGTCCCGTAGTGCATCCAGCCAGGCAGGTAAAGCAGAGGCAGAGATTTGGAAAAATCCTGATCTTTGCTGTTTCTGAGTTTCTAACATGTAAACTTAACTCTCTCACTACTAGAGCATTACACAGATTCCTTGGAGAAGAGTGTTTGAATGACTGACTGTCCTTGTGTAAATGTACTGCAGAAATTAAGATTTTGAGATTATTTGGATTTTGGATAAAAAGGAACTCTGAAAGAGCTGTTGAATCTGTTACACTGACTGTACTCGGTTCTGTATTAGACTGTAAGGAAGAAGTTACATGCAACATATTTTCTTCTTTTTCCTGGGTAGGAAATTTTTTTCTTCTCTTTGTGTGGACAGCTGCTCAGCTTCAGGTAAAAAATGTTATAGTTTATGGGACTGCCAGCTGGAGCCAATTAAAATCTAATGGACCAGAGTTGGCACTAAAATATCTTTTTCTGCCCTAGCAATGTTGAGTTTTTGTTCTGCTGCTTATACATGATTTTAAAAGTTTACATGCTGTTAAGAAACAAATTTACTTACCATTTTGCAAACCAATACATTTGAATTTAAAATCTGACACAGAAATATTACGCTTTGGGTCCTTTAATGAAGTCATGGTTCCACCAAACGTGAAGAGTTGTGATGCAGGGACTTTCCCTGCCTGATGTTCTCCCCTAAATATACAAGACGGAAGCAGAGAGCTAAATGACTTGCTTTGGTCACACCAAGGATCTGCTATATTCCTAGGAAAAAATGTGGGTCTTGAAACAGATGATCTGTCTTTTAGTTCTGACTGCCTTGAGCAAAAGAAACCAAGGACAAGACTAGGAGCTTGAGTTACAGTATTGGAGAGTGAAAGTCATTATTGAGAGTAACATGGGCAAAGGGAGACATGGATGAGGTGTGCTAGAGGGACAGAACAGAGAGTAAGAGCTCAGCTAAAAGAATTGATTTTTGGAAAAAGAATTCCATCCATTTGAGCTGGAAGGAGCTGTTGTTTGTTCTTGAGAGATATGATTCAGACTAGACTCTTTGTGCAAACCGAAAGGCTTAAAAGGCATTTTTAGCCTTTCCAAAATGACGTATTTTCAAAGGTTTAATTGAGACTTTTTGACTTAGTTTTGAAGGTTGGGAGAATTTTTTTTTTCCAAAACATACAAATTTCACCAACACTGTATGAAACATGGCTGGTGTAGGCAATCTTTCCATCTAGGAAACCTTGCTATTTCTTTACTTTGTGGTAGTTGAAGTGCATTTCACTTCATGTTTTCAGTGAGAACATTTGGTCGGTTAGCGACCAAGGTTCGTCTGATGAACAGGAACTCAATTGCTTGTGATTGTTTCTCCACATTCTTAAAGATTGCTCAGGGCACAAAAGATACCCTGCTAACAGGTACAAAACTAATCCTATAGATGCATGAAAAAGGAAAGACATGATTCGTAAGGCATAAACCTGGAGCATATTATCCCGTGGTTTCCACAGACAAGCAGGCTGTGCATTTGAAAGAGTGAGAAATGTGAACAGTGGGCATTTGAAAGTGTGATAAACTTAGGCCTGATTTCTCTATTTTGCTATTCATGGGGCAGATCTAAGCTGCTTTTAAGCATTCTGCCATTTATTCAAAGATCCATGTATTCAAAGACTGGTCAACACAACTGATTTTAATCATGAACTGACCAGTTTTAACCCAAAAATGAGTTATTCCGTGCATGTGTTCATACATGCTGAGGGTGGTCAAGTTGCTGTAGAAGGCAGGAAGAAAAGAGGATTGGGAGAACAATAAAAGAGCATGAGAAAAAATTGAGTTTAGAGATACTTGTATGGAACAGATTATACAAAGCCTGAAAAACTTGTATGTTTGGATGAGGTGCTTCAAAATGTCAAAGGAGGGTCACAAAATCTAGGGTGCATCTAGTGTAATGGTAACCGCAAACAGTTGATGTTTGTCCTGCTTTGACTTGAACAGTGTTTTGCTGGTTCCTGGGTGACCATTCTTCTTGTGGATGAAGATCAGTTTGTGTTGAGGAGCATTTACTGTTAGACCACTTGGAGGTGAAGATGCAGAGCTCAGAGAGAACTGTCCTCAGAGAAATGAGACTGGGCCCAGGCCTAATTTGGTCCTAATTTTCATTTTTCCCTGATTTTCATTTTCTAAAGCCTTTGGGAACCATTTCTATCTGTTTTTGTGAAAATAAGTTAATGAAATTACAAGTAATTTCTTAGAGCTTTGCACAATTGAAACTATGTAGGTAGTTCCCCTCCTTATGATATATTCAGCTCCTCTCAATACTGAAACCGAGGATTCAAACAGAACTGGAGATCATACAGCTGTAGGCAGAACTGGAGATCATACAGCTGTAGGGTGGTCCTCAGGCATAGGATTGAGATATGCTCTCAGGAAACCATTGGAAATACTGCATAGGTCGTGTTATTATGCCTGTATCACAGCCAGAGCACTTCCCTCTCTGAACTTGTCAATGTGTCGCTTATAATGGGCATTAAATTTAATATTTGGAGAGACACACAACTTCATAATATTAATAACAGCTTCATAATGTTAAAGAGAAAGATATAACCTAATTGGAGAATGAATGTAGACTTTTTTGGCTGCTCTTCAGGCAGGAGATTTATTAGAAGCACTGTAGTACTCTAATTCCTAATCCATCTCCTCTCCCCCATCTTACAGTAAGTTACTCCATTTACCTCTCTCTCTTGGGAGTACTCTTGAAATGGCATCTTTTTATGTACCTGTTTTTTAGAGAACATTGTGGAGGAAAAGGAAAAAGAAACCAATCCAAACCAGAATATGGATGATTCATAGTAAGAACTATTGAGGTTGTAAAAAACCCTAGTAGGGATTCTGACGAGTTGGCATATCTCCGTCCACATCGATAAATTTGTCACTGGTGAAAGTGTTTATTCCTTCGCAGTTGTATGATTTATGCTGGACTTTTTGTACTGCATATGTGGACCTATAGCTCATCCTCAAACAGTAGAAGATGAACTCTGACTAATAGATCTCAGTGACTATCCTGCAATTTATGCAGGATTAGTATTTTAAAAGGGTAGTGTGCATGATTTAAGTAGGATTTGAGTATATAGCCATGGTTTGTCCTTTGCTGTCAGCAAAGGCATCCTAAGTTCATTTCTTTAAAGAAGCTCCAGGCCAAATGTCAGGAAAAATTAAATCAAGCAGTGATGTAGTCCCGTAGGGAAAATGTATTTCAATTGTGAGGTATTCATGGATATAATATGTCATCCTGTAGTCTGTGACTGTTGGGTGTACTTACAGGCAACGTGGCTTGGTAATTGCTACTTGTTAAGAAATTTGGCTATGATAAAAAATGACCTGCCAGGGAGAGAGACAGTTTTGTTAATTTTATTTATGAGACTTTCATCAAAATTGGAAGGATGTGTGTATGTGACAACAAATCCTCTGTAATACAGCATCTTTAATAAATGAACATTGGTTTTGTCTTCCAGCAAGGAGATACCATAATCTTTTAGAGCTTTGGCTTCTGCAGTCTGAGAAACAAGTTGGACAGAAGCCCCTTCTTTTGCTCAGCCACCAACATTTTGCTACCCAATTCGCCCTTCCTGAGGGCAAGTGTAAGCAAATTTTCCATCTTTCCAACAGATGTGGGACAAAGCTAGGCTTGTCGATCAGCCTGGATCCAAACCTGGAAAGAATTAACTCCACCCTCTGTAGTTTTGTTTTCATAGAGAGTTTCTTTTTTTTCCTGGCATATTCTAAATAAAACAAACCAGACCCTTACAGTTCAGATTATTCTTTAGTGTGGATACCTGACCCAGGAGCAAGATTGTGTAGGTCATAATTAGAGGCCTGGCAAGCTGAGATGGAGCCACAAACTGCCTTTCCATGAGACACCTCCCTGCCCATGCTGTTGTATTAGCTTATTCTCTAAGCTTTTCTCAGGGCATAGAGGCTTGCAGTGGTTTTCTTTATCGTCTTTAATTACAGATGGGTTAACTTTGTGGTATCAGTAGCCATTAGCTACTGATGTGTAGCATTCAAACGTCCATGTCATTCTTAGCCCTGTTACTTGATTACTGTGAAGCATTACATGTGGAGCATACATAGAATTTAGGAAGAGTATCTTTTCAGATGCAAATGGATGTTTAAATCAGAAGAAGCCAATGCACATTTGATAGCAGCATCCCTCCAGAATGAAGAGATTTATCACCTATTGAATCGTTAAGGAACAATAGATCTGCTCCCTCAGCTGGCCAAAATCATTGTATTGCTTTGGGCTTTAGTGACCCTCTGACATTAATGATCTAACCCAGTATTGTTCCTATATCTGAGGAAGAGAGTAATGAAGCCACGTTTCATGGATTTATTTTAAGGTCATGAGAAATAGAAGGGGCCAGATTCTGCTTCAGCTTGTGCCACTCTGATTCTGGAAGAGATGAATTAAATACCCAAAGTAATTTTAAGTGGAGCACTTGTGTTATTCCACASTAACACTTCCCTAGCCAGAAGCTTAAAACCAATGACAGAAAAAGATTGAATCATAAGAATTTCTGAATAGTTTCATTGTGTGCTAGCACAATGCACGAGATGTTCTGGGTAAGGAAAGAGGTTGCACGGAGTTTTGAATAGGAAAAAACCCTCATGTAGTTAACCCTTTGGAGTGTGCAGACATGGGGAAGTGTCACACCAGCTGTAGGCAGGAAAATTAGGGATGGGCTGTCACCAGACAGGTTCAGCTGGCCCTTGCATGTCTGGCAAGCCAGTCCTTTTGGGGAACGTTTTATTATTCATGGTCTATCTGCAAAATAGTTCTTTTCATGTCAGATTCAGCTGTTTTTCACTTTTTTGTGTGGATTTGTTGAGTTAAAAGACCCATCTAAAGGAAGACAAAGTTTTTGTTGTATCCTTTAGTATTCATTCTTCTTGTATGTCTTAGAAGAATCATGAATTACTTGGAGTCTGTTGGAACTAAAGTATTTTGGGAGACAGTTAACCAATGCCTCTTCACTGGAAAGGAGGCTGGTTGACAGATCAAAGTGCATCTTTCCCATAATAGTGAGCAAAAGGTTTTAATCAAGCTGCCCGTATGACCATAAAGAGATGATCTCTTTTCCTGGGGAGTCAAGGCCGATTTTGAATTAATTGAATCTTTCCAAAGTGCATTTCATTATGGTGGCTTTCCTTTGTTATGTTGCTGGAACACTTTGCTTTGCTTGGTTTTAGTAGTTTTCCCCAGGTCATTCCAGAGTCCAACCTAAATGATACTGAGTCACCCACAGACATCTGTTTTAGCTATTTAGATTTCTAATGAAGATGTTATATAAATCCAAAGTTACTAAGAGCATGGAAGCATGTCTATTGATTTATTTCTTATATAAATGCTTTATCTATTTCTTATATAAATGCTTTTCTAAACATCAGTACTGTCTGTTTAGACCAATACCTAGTGTTCACAGCTCTTGGGTGAATAAGCATTCATTCCCATCCTTTCTTCCCCAGGTTCTCCTTTATCTTGTTTCCTACCAGTTTTCCTGTCTTCTTTGATATTACTGTGTTGTGGTTTAACCCCAGCCAGCAACTAAGCACCACACAGCCACTCGCTCACTCCCCTCACAGTGGGATGGGGGAGAGAATCCGAAGGGTAAAAGTGAGAAAAGTTGTGGGTTGAGATAAAGACAGTTTAATAGGTAACACAAAAGTTGTGCACGCAAGCAAAGCAAAACAAGGAATTCATTCACTGCTTCCCATGGGCAGGCAGGTGTTCAGCCATCTCCAGGAAGGCAGGGCTCCATCATGCGTAACGGTTACTGGGGAAGACAAACGCCATCACTCTGAACRTCCCCCCTTCCGCCTTCTTCCCCCAGCTTTATATGCTGAGCATGATGCCATATGGTATGGAATATCCCTTTGGTCAGTTGGGGTCAGCTGTCCCGGCTGTGTCCCCTCCCAACTTCTTGTGCACCCCCAGCCTACTCGCTGGTGGGGTGGTGTGAGAAGCAGAAAAGGCCTTGACTCTGTGTAAGCACTGCTCAGCAATAATGAAAACCTCCCTGTGTTATCAAGGCTGTTTTCAGCACAAATCCAAAACATAGCCCCATACTTGCTACTATGAAGAAAATCAACTCTATCCCAGCCAAAACCAGCACATACTGCCTGCAGTATTTTTCTCCTTTGGTTTGTCTCCTTTCCAGTTGTTTCCCCCTTCCTTCATTGGAACCAGTAATTACTCGGTTTTTCCTAGATAGTTAATTTCCCCAGCTTTTTTCCTAGTCCCCTAATTTTTTTTCATGTTCTCTCTCTTTTTGATTATTGAGAGGTTCTTTCCTCCATCTCGGTTATATTTTATGCAGGTAGTTCAAATATATTTCCCCGTTCTACCTTCATTATATTGGACATGAGATGGTGCTTGTAGTAGCTGTTACCTCTTGTACAGTTGTTCAGCAATACCTGCAGGTATTTCCTTCGTTTTTAGAGACTCATTCATTGCCTATTGGCCCTGGCTGAGGCTCTGAGAGATGGGAGCTCTCACTGAAGCTGTTAAAAAAGGTTTGTTAAGAGGTAAAGAAAAGAGTATTCTGCAATTGGTAAATGAAGCAATCTTTGCTTAAGAAGATTGAAGACAGTACAGTTGTTGGCAGTTGTGATTCCTACCCACTCTTCTTTGGCAAAGCATTTTATGTAGATGTTATCAAATAGCATTCTAGGTACACTGGCCTTCTTGGAGTGACGGAGATCGCCCATGCACGTACCATCTGCTCCTGCCCTGGATTTGCTTGTGGGAGGTGAGGAGAGCACAGCCCAGAGCCAACCTGCTGCAGATGGCAGTGGGAGCTGAACCAGCTCCTCTCAGATCAGTGAGGTCTAGCTGTCCAGGCCTGCAGCTTCCTATTTCTTTGCAATTATCCTCTGAAAAGTGTGGTTAAAATTTTCAGACTTATTTATGTAGTTTGGTGCACAATTATAAATAYGCTTTTTTACAGAAGCCATTTGTAGCACAATGGTTATGTTGCACTTTTATTTCTGAAGACTTCAGGGATTCTTTCCAGGCCATATGACTCACAACTTTGAAGTCACTGAGCAAAGGGTCAAGCCCTTCTTCACTCAATAGATGCTTTCAGCTCCAAGTGCTACTAGTACATTCAGGGCTAAAAATCTTGTCTATTGAAACAGCTGTAGCTTCAAAATGTCGTGAAGCTGCATTAACGCTTCATTTCCTGCAGTGAATCATTTTGCTATGAAAGTATAAGAGCTAGGGACATTTGGGGGGTGGGGAAGGGACATAGAAAGAAATAAACCCTCTGTGCTCTGGAATGGATTTTTTTTTTCCCCTGTTGGATAACTTTATCCCATCACAGCAGTAAAATGCAATGATATGGAATAATTATGTGTTCCTAAGCCTTTCCAATTGATCTACTGTTGTGAAAATATATTCAGTAAATTCACCTGAGTGACTTTGGACAGCAAAACACAAGGACATTATGAATAAAAGAAACACTTACTTGCCTGATATAATGGAGTGTTGTGACCACAGGAACATAATTGTCAACCTCTATTCTGGATTAGAGTAGGTTTGTTGTCAGAAAAATGGGTGTGTGGTTCAGAAGGTGACTGCAAAAATGACTTGTGGGGCATCATATTTATTCCCTTTCTCTACTTTCTGGTCTTAAAATTTAATTTTGGATTGGAAAATCAAGCTCTTTTCTTCCTGCTACTGTAAGCAGGAAGGTGATTTTTTTTTTCTGAGAAACCAAATGGCAATTTTGCTGGGTGAGGAAACAGGAAAAATAAAGCCTAGCTGTCTTCTCTTGGTTGGCTTTCTGGTACTACTCATATTTAAAATATAATTTAGTTTTTAAAATACTCAGATTTAAGGGAACAGATACTTGGAAAAAAGAACCTGCCATTATTAATGATTTGCTTCTGTCAGTAGCTGCATTTTGAAGCAGCACTGTCTTCCCCGGGCTGTATTAGCACTGTGAACAATGAAAACAGAAAAATGCAATGTCGTAGATAAAAAGTATACTCATTAGCATTCCCCTRTTTTCCTCCAAGTATTCATCTTCTGCATTTGTCAGCTGTACTTTTAAAATACGAGGTAAAAATTGTTTAAATGTTTGTCAGATGGGGATGTAGGAGTTAGGAAATGCTGTAATGAGAAGTTATTTCAATACATGAGATAATATATATGCTATGTAATACACACAGTTTGATATTATTAAGACATTATTGCAGAATTAACAGATTTCAAAAAGACACTATGTAACAGCCAACGAATATGATACATTGCAAATAAGGTCATCTTGTTATACAGCTAGAAGTAATAAAGTTATACTGCTCATGAGTGTTTTTCTATATACATTTATCCTTCAGTGGCATTTGAATTGTTTTCTTTGTGTCTTAAAACAACAAAAGAACTTACTGTAAAAGCTCAGAAACAATGAAAATAGAAGGAAAACAAAGAAAATAGAGGAGGCAAAGAGCATTGCAGAGGATGGGTAGCAGAGGAGAATGCTCCTTCAAAAATATATTTTTATGTATTTTAATTTCAAGAATATAATTTTAATGGGAGACTGTAACCTGCCAAGATACAGAGTTGCCTAAAAAAAGAGAAAAGGACACCATTTTTGCTTTCAGTTTTCACACTATTTTAAGTTTGAAAATTTCAACAGAAAGTTTTAAATTTTCTGGGTTTATAATTGAGTGTTTGAATTTTAAATGCCATCTCCATCTAGCTACCTCCCTTTGTCAAAGTAATTAAACAAAATCTCCAAACCTCTCCTCCAAAATGTTTTTTTCTCCATATTTTTAATTACGGAGAAGTCCATTTTTGTCTACAAACACTGACTTTGAAAAAAAATTGACTAACTAGTCAACTACTTGTTAAATTATTGTGGTAGAAGTGAGAATATCTAGCATGTTTCTGAATGGTGTGACAACTATAATTACCCACACAGGGAATGATTTTTGAGAGTAGAGGAATCTTCAATTCAGGTGTCAAAGACATGGCAAGATCAAGTGGCTGGAAACCGAAGCTAGACAAATTCATGCAGAAGGTAAAAGCACAGGTCTTTAACAGGGGTGTGTGTGGGGGGGTGTTATCCATAGGAACGTCTCATCAGGGAATGCTGCTTTTTCTCCATCGCTTGATGTCTCACATTGGTAGGACAGCTTTCTAAAAGATATACTGGAAGGAATTGGAAGATTTCTGGGATTTATATGCTCCATTCTGTCAGAGGCGAAGTCAGATGAGATATCACAGCAGTCCTTCTGGTTTTAAAGTCCGAATCTATGAAACATATTTTCAGGCAGCTTTGTGACTCTCCCCTCTGTGGCTGTGAGATTCATCGTATGTGCTGAGCCAGAGGAATCAGAAGCGTTGCAGAGAAAGGCTTATCTGACTGTTTCAAGGGGACAGCTCAGAAGACCTGCATAATCCAGTACAGCATGTGGTACAGTCAGGGCTGCCATGTCATCTTCTGTGAACCATTTGACAGCTCTGTGTGTTGGCTTGTAAATGCATACGGCTGGGACACCCTCATTGCTCCTCTGCATGTGCTTCTCTCGCCTCTATTCTAATTCCCACCTCATCCCCAACCAGCCGGTAAACACACAGCAGTGTCTTGATGTCCCCTCTCTCACCTGAAGAACGTATTGCTAATATTGCTGCAACCCACTTCTCAAAGAAACCTTCATTTGGGAAAAGGAATTTTTGAGCCCAACAGTACCTGCTCTCTTCTGTAGCTTCTACCAAGGATGCTAATTGCAAAGCCAGGGAGAGGAGGAGGAGGGTCATTTCTGTGAGGTGGGCAGCTCTTTACTGATGAGTAAAGGGTGTCCTGCTGAGAGCCGAGGTCAGCRCTGGAGGAGGTACATTTTTCACCTGGTTTTAATGTGGTGTGGAGTTAGATGTGGTGTTGCTAGCACTTCTGTCCCTACGGAAATGTACTGTGCAGGTCACATCCTGTAATTTCAGGCAAAGAATAGGTGGAAGAGTCAGATGTAGCTGCCATCATCAGTTAATGAGTTGTTAGCAGCATGAAAATAAAGATAGTGAACAGAGGGTGAACATCCTCTGAGTGAGAGAGGCTGTTGCATGTGAACAGGAAGGTTTTACTTTAATCATATGAAGATGACTGAAGAGTTGAAAAAAGTTATTTAAGGATATGCAGGGCTAATATTCATAGCAGCTGAAGGAGTGCAAATGGGAGAAGAATTTTGCCCATTTTTTCTTGGTTCTCTATCACTTTGAATACAGTGACAAGAACCAGGATAGTATTACAGATTTGTGTGCAGTTCCTATGCATATTCATTAAATAACATGGCTTCATAGTTGTCCAGTGGATAAAGAAAAGTAATTTTAGGTTCACATTGTAAAGGGGGGAGATTGAGACAACTGAAATTTATCTGAGTTTTTCTCAGTACGATATTTGACCAAGAGAAGAGCCTGTCCTATGCTAGGGTCAGCTGCAGGTGGCTCCGGCTCCTGGTTTGCCCGAACTTGTGCCTGCGTGATGGAGCAGCCAGGGTAACATGCTGTCTGCCAGGGTCCAAGTCTTCCCAAGGGGAAGGGGAGTTGGGTAGAGCTGAGATGGTGACTTTGTGCCTGCTCAAGACTCCCTCTTGGGAGGAGACAGGAGACCTTTTAGTGGCTGAATTTTTGCTATCTCAGTGGACAAGAGGAAAGTAGCATCAGGTTAGATTGCATGCTCCAAAAGAATTCATTAGTTAAATCTTGATACATCAGAGGGTTTGTGCAGGATTAGTCAGCATTAATACTGGGCCATTAGGAGTTAAATTATTTTCCCAGAGTCTCAGAAAGGAGTGGAATCAGAGCCAGAATTTGAAGCCAGCATTTGAAGCCAGGTCCTGCGGTTGGACAATGAGGCTCGGCTCTCTTTTCATGGGGTATGGAGCAGCTGGGTAGAAACATTTATTATTTGTAATATACATATGCAGAATGTCTGCACAATTAAGTTGTAACATTGATCCTTCAGCAGTTGCATCTGAGACCTCTGTGGACTAGAGGATTCAGACCTTAGTAGATTTTATGTTTCCTAAATTGATTTTGTAATTATGTTTTCACTATTTCAAATTTTCCCCCTGAAATATCAACATTTGATATACTTTCTCCATCTGTGTCTGTCTGGATTCGAATGGTTTGTGAGGTAAATTTAATCTCTCTATTGCATCGTTAGATTCAACAGCTTGTCAGCATTTCCATCCTGAGCCATGTTATGGAGGTCTTTGTAACTCATCTGTGTACTAGTGAAATTTGGGCTTAAATGGCTAAGATGTGAGTGGTTTTYCCCCCTGTTGCTTATGGGTAATTAAAAACGTCGGTATGGAATGCATTTTTAAGTTTGAGGAAGACCTAATGTTTAGACGGGGAATTGCTTAGGAGGTTGGTTTTTGCTGCTTACACTTATATAAAGCCTGCCTCATTAGTGCAGTTTGCAGTTATTGTTAATTAGTCCATGCAAAACAAAGCAAGGAGATTGTTTGCCTAATTCCCTTCTAAATCTCACCTTTTTTAAATTAGTGTTATTCCAGTGTCTCTAATAGAATTACTATAGATTTACACTTAATGACTACCATGACATGCTGAATAATGCTCTCCAAGTCAAATGTGTTCCTTGCTTGGTAAAACCTGAACTCTGCGATCTTCAGTTGTGCTGAGTAGTATCTTGGGTCAAACGAGGGTATAGCTCGTTCCCCATGTGTACTTTGGGCACCTATATTTTGTTGTAGATATTTACTGCTGTAAGCACTGTATGCCCAGAGGGTGCAGATTTACACAGCTCTATGTCCTCTTACATGCAACTCATTTAAGCTATTCGCTGCATCGACATATAGTGAGGCAAAGCGTTGACCCAGGGCTTGTGGCAGCGTGAGGTCTGAACTTTGCGCTTGCACCAAATTCAAAATATCCTCACTTGGAATAATTCCCAACTTGTGCTATGATCGACCTTATTTGTGCCATCTCATTCCTCTCTTCAAATCTAGGTATGCACAGTGTGGACATTAAGGAAATTAAATCAGCTGTTAAAGTCATAGTTTAGCAACCCTGCCTTGTGTGTGTAGTTCCGTGCGTGTCCAAAGAACCAGGTGTGTGGTTACTCAGCGTGAGATTAATTCACCAGGAATGAGTAGGACACAGGTAAAGGTTCTGAAGACAAATAAGCAAACGTGGTCACTTAACATGTTTTAAAAATATATTGCTGCATGCGCTAAGTACGTCTTGGAGAGATCTGTGGTGTGCTGAGATGGGCAGAGCGTTGGCACGTTGATACAGATTGCACAATATCTTTTTCTAAGACTGACATACAAGTCGCAGTGCAGGACCATTAGAAATTAAAAGTATAAGTAAAACTTTTTGTATGCTTCCATTCGCAATGCAGAAAGTAGAGACCTAAAGGGAAGTCTGCTTCTTTTTCCCAGAGGGATTTTAAGTGAGAATAGCATTAATGAGGATTAAAAACCCAAACACTTGCTGTGTAGGAAGCAGGAACCAGCCTGTAACATTCGTGCCATTCTGCTGCAGCCAGTGTCTCTGTTTCACCACTGCCTGTGCATCATGCAGCAGGTTATACCAGCGTAGCTGCTGGAAGGAAAGAGTTGCAAAATCTTCCTAACCTCCTGATAACAGTCTTAACTCTGCTGACTGATGATGCCCAGCTTAGAATCCTGTTTTGGTTGGCTCTGACTGTTGAGTTTATAACAACGTGTACTCTCATTAGTGCTTCTGGCAATTTGCTGGGCTGTTTATCACTGAGAAGTGACCTGTGTTACCCTAGTGCTGTATGTAGGACAGTCTAGCCCTCCTCTAGGTATTAGGTGCTGGATGATCTGGACAGGCTGGATTGATGGGTGAAGGCCAATTGCATGAGGTTCAACAAGGCCAAGTGCCAGGTCCTGCACCTGGATCACAACAACCCATGCAACGCTACAGGCTTGGGGAAGAGTGGCTGGAAAGCTGCCCGGTGGAAAAGGACCTGGGGGTGTTGGTCGACAGCCGGCTGAACATGAGCCAGCAGTGTGCCCAGGTGGCCAAGAAGGCCAACGGCATCCTGGCCTGTATCAGAAATAGTGTGGCCAGCAGGACTAGGGAAGTGATTGKCCMCCTGTACTTGGCACTGGTGAGGTCGCACCTCAAATACTGTGTTCGGTTGTGGGTCCCTCACTACAAGAAAGACATTGAGGGGCTGGAGCATGTCCAAAGAAGGGCAATGAAGCTGGTGAAGGGTCTAGAGCACAAGTCTTATGAGGAGCAGCTGAGGGAACTGGGGTTGTTTAGTCTGGAGAAAAGGAGGCTGAGGGGAGACCTTATCGCTCTCTACAACTACCTGAAAGGAGGTTGGTCTCTTTTCCCAAGTATCAAGTGATTGGACGAGAGRAAATGGCCTCAAGTTGCGCCAAGGGAAGTTTAGATTGGATATTAGGAAACATTTCCTCACCGAAAGGGTTGTCAAGCAAGGCTGCCCAGGGAAGTGGTTGAGTCACCATCCCTGGAGGTATTTAAAAGACGTGTGGACGTGGTGCTTAGGGACATGGTTTAGTGGTGGACTTGGCAGTGTTACGTTAACGGTTGGACTTAAAGGTCTTTTCCAACCTAAACGATTCTATGATTCTTTGATCAAGGCTAATAAAACACCTTCGGACTCTGGAGAGTCCGGCAGACTCACGAGGTTGAGTGTCAGAAATCACATTCTGAAACTGCATTTCTTGACTTGCTTTGTGCTGTCCCTTCCTTATGWTTGCTTATAAAATAAATCTCCCATATTCAGTGTTGGATGAAACGTTGACTCATCCGAAATCATTGGGGCCAGCATTTGACTCCAGATCTTTCCAGTCCTCATGCTTTCCTCTGCCCTGGGAAGGATTAGGGATAGTTACTAGCCTCTGTACAGAGCTGAAGATGAGCTCTCCCTTTCCACTCCAGTTCCATGGGTTGCTTATTCAGGAATAGTCCTGATCTTGTCAGAACTGTTCACTGTGTATACACTTTTGGTCTTACTCAAGCATAAATAATACTCTTTTTTCAGTTGTCAGGGTCAGTTGCATGCACATAGTGTAATCCAATATTCAGAGGAGTAGGAAAACTCTCCAAAGTGCTTCTGGCTTTTCAAGAATTTTAAGCTTTGAAAATTAACTTAACTTTTGGCAGAAGCCTAGTATGAAGGGTCTGAGTAGAAAATCACAATTATTGCATATCTACTGTCATTGTTTCTGTGTTTGTTCAGTGTTAGTTTGGCAGTAAGTAATGTGCTGGCATTTTTTTTTAATGTTTATTTTATTACATTGTGGTACGCAGAATGATTGCAAAAGTACACTTGTTTGTTTTAAATTTCAGGAGAGAGCTTCTTGCTTTATTGGTAAGATGGGATACTTGTCAAAATAGGAAACTAAAAATGTGTATAGGCTGGGACCACGAACCAATCCTCATCTTGGTTACAGTGGTCCAACCATTGCCTCATGTCTCTCTTGAGCTCAGGCACATCTACTGGATCGATGACATTGGACTCGTGTACAAAACTTGTGCTGAAAAAGGGGTGCTGACTTCAGTGGTGGCATTCCAGATTTGCTGAGGTATCGGTCGGTTTGATTGACACAGTCCTTTTATCAAACTCACTGAATTTACAGATAATTATACATGCAGAATACAGGGAGCTACGTAGTAGCTTTGTGCTTGACTCGTTCTGTTTTATGAGGGAGTAAAAACTAGTGGCTGAATTAAAACAACCAAACCTCTGAAGAGGTCTTCAGTAACTTAAATTAAAATTAGTAAATTTGTAGTGTAGGCCTGCCTTATGCTCTGTATTTTTTCAGTCAGATGAGTGGCATCTTCACATGATATTTAACAGGTAAACTGTGTGAAAGAAGATGCCTCCTTAAAGTATGAAGAGATGCAGAAAATGGTATGGGTGCTGTTGTCTCAGCTCAGCTGCAGGCTCTCCCTACAGACTGAGAAACATTATTGCGTGACCTCCTGGTGAGAGTGGTTATCATTAAAATAGTTAAATTCAATATAGCTCAAATCAAGATAAGAGATTTTATGCAGAAGTCACACAGAGGATATCTGCTGCTGCTATAAGTATTTACCACTAAATAGCTTTATATTTTAGATGACAACAAATCCAACAATTCTGACCAAAAAAGCTTCTAGAAATACAAAACCTGTGGATAAGACATATTAAAAGTGACCAACATCTTATATTTAAGTAACTCGAATACAGCTTTTATGCGTGTGGAACAGACTGGTGCCAAAAGCTGCACAAGCCTTGTCTTAGTTTCTTACTTCAATTGTTTTCCTTTTTTATCTTGAAGGCTGACATATTTTTGTCATTAATATCTTTGTAGTACCAAAATATTTCAGATAACAGATTCTAACTCGATTTGTGGAACTTGACTGTATGTATTTCTTTGCTTTGCCACTTTGGGTGAAGCCTAAACTGCAGGTAGGTCAAAAATCAATGAAAAGGTATTAACTGCCCATTAATGGCATAAACTTTGCATATGGATATTACTGGGGAGTCCACTGACAGCCATGGCTCCTGGGGCTTGTGGTGGAATAGGAAACTCAAACCAAGAGATTTTCTAGTTTGGTTTAGCCTAGGTCAGAAAGGAGTAATACTTCTGAGGTCTGCCGGATTGCTACAGGAAAGTGGGCTCAGTGCAGCATCAGCGGTGGCAGAAGTCATTGTCAAAAATCTTTGTTACACACATAGGAGTCAGGAGAGGTTTGAAAGAGCTCAGAGACCAATAGAGAGGAGGACTCAGTAAAGGACTTGCCAGTGGGGCAGTGTGGGGAAGCTTTTGCTTTCTTTGCACTTCCAATTTGTCCTACTTCATTTATTAGTATCAGTATGAGGTTACATGTATTTTGCATTTGGTATGATGGAGGAACACTTTTCAGCATTGTAAATAAGACATTGTTCAGCTTTGTCTAGGCATCGTATTTCTAAATGTATGCTTTCTGTTTGTGTCAAACGCTGGGAGTTGGCAGCCTAAAGGGAGAGTTAGCAGGAGGTAGGGGAATTTGGTAAAGAAAAGACAAGAATTTGCCTTCAGTGTGGAGAAAAAGATCAATAATACCTTTGATCATTGCRTTTTTGTAAATGATTTGACACAGAGCATTGGTGACTGGTGCATGCTAAAGCCATGTGGTCATTTCACATGGACGATCAATATATAAATGCAATGCAGACAAGAATGGCATGAATAACTGGTTTTCTTGAATACTTGGCTGCTTCTTGCCAAGTGCAATATATAGGTGGCTTTTAGGGCTTGATGGATGAACGTAATTTTTGTGGTCTAATGTGTAGGAGCTTAAGCTACAATGATAAAATCCAATTTAATTATTTTTCTCTAGAGAAGGTCCAGCAAGGTTAGCTGTACTAGCAAGCACCAACTGCAGTCTTACCAGGGCTGGTACACTTCTAGCTCATTAGTGGTGGGAGATAGGATAGACTGAATTMACTGTTTTCAGTTGTTTTTGACCCCCTCCATTAGATTTCTTTTGAGTTTAGTGGTCTGCGAGTTACATCCTTGCCATTTTTTCAGTGTGCATATGTGAGTGACTGATGCTGAGAGGTGAAAATGAACTGTTCCGTTCTCCCCCCTACACACTTATTCTATCTCTCTTTTCTTTCTCATCTATTTTACTTTTATTAATTCATCTATTTTCCTTTTATTAATTCTCCTTTCATTGCTATATGACACCAGGGAATAGCAGTTATATTGAAGGCTTTTGGGAATTTGGCTAAAGAGGTAAGGAGTCTGACACGGTGAATATGCAGACAGAAGATGTGCGTGTGGCAGATGTTTCTTCTTCTGCTGGTGAGCCCCGCTCCTGAGCTTTTGTATATATCAGAAATCCAAATTCAGATCTGACTTGGCAAAGAGCCCCTAACTCTAGAGTAGGCTGACTTAAAACCTCAGGATGGAAATCTTTCTGGTTTCCTATCAGCTGCAGCTTTGAAAGGTAAGTAAGTTAGTATTGATTTTGTGTGTGTGTGTGTGTGTGAATGTGTGCATACTTACATACTTCCTTCCCCTACCAACCAAGTATTTTAGAATTCTCCTTTCTGTAATTTTTCTTTCCTCCTATTTCGTCCAAGGCTTTTCTGCCATTTCCAACAGATACAGGGTGCTATGGAATAAAAATCCACATAGAGGTAAGCATGTTAAACCAGCAGTCTGTTCTTTACCTGCTGTGTGGGCAGATGCACAGACCATTTGAAGGCACTCTAGTTTGAGGAGAAAGCCAGCTTCAGAGGAATGACAGTGTTTGAGAAATAAAACTCAGGTTTTCAAGGGCTGGGGCAGACATTGGATGCCATTTGGATTTTTCTTCAGCTTTTCCTTTCTAAAATTTCAAATTTTAGGTCAGAACCATGTTTCTCCCAGAACTCCAGCTACTTCAAAGTCATTCTGCCTGCAAAAGTTTCACAGCTTGGGCTGAAGTTACTGATACGATGGAAGCTGCTATGGGCTTTGAGATCTCGTGGGGTGTTCTAGCCAAAAGACTCTTGTTCATTAAAAATTTAAGTGGAGAGTTAAAAGCAAGCCAYGGGAAAGAATGTGTAATGTTTTTTAAAAGTCTAGGCATTTCATGCTTCCTACATTTTTAAAATTAGTGCATTTTATTGTGTTTTCCCAATGTTAAAAAATGCCATGCAGCTTTCAGAAGAACCCAGTTTACTATTCTTGTAATTAGTTATTTTTATGCTGGTGGCATCTGCCAGTTCCACCATAAATTAGTACCTTGTCTGTTACAGAAATGAACCAAGAAACCATTGTGATTGAATAGGTTTGCAGCATAAATATACAAGTATTAGCAGTAGGTGAAGGAAATATTAGTATCTCCCTTTTGCAAATAGGGCATATAGACATGGGGAAATTCAGTGATTAGGACTTATACATTCTGCATCTGCTCAAGGCCTGGATCCTCAGGAACAGAGCCCACATTTTGCAAAATCTCTGAAAATACGAATCTGTTTTATATGACTGGGTCTGCCGTTGAACAGGTCAGAATTATTTAAAAATCATGCAGAAGGTAGTCTCCCCAAATACCTGCAATGTAAGTTAACCATCAGTATTCTAACCTCTGTTTTACTGAAAAGAGAACTGATAGAGAAGTGAATTGGGCTTTCTATGGCATTCCCAAGCCAGACATCCCGACGAGGAATTATAAGGCTAATGTAGAAATTCTCTTGCTTCCACAGTAGTTCCCTGCTCAACTTACACCACCGAGATACGATCAGAATCACAGTCTTCATTATTAAATGCCACTGCTTAGTTAGAAGGTAGGTATGTGAAAGACTGCAAGCTGCTATATGCTTATACGTGATCAAAGCAGCTATAAAATTCCACCACTATTCTAAATTAAAAAAAAAAAGAAATTGCATGTGTTAGCGTTGAGTTTATCCAGGTTTGGACTGTGAAAACAGTGGAGTTCAGGTCATGCATAGCCTTAGAACTAAACCACATAGTATTGTAGTCTGATAAATAATATTATATTTTTTATTATAATTTCTCTTGCTATTTAATTGTTTGTATTTATACCTATCTGTATGCCAAAATCAACCCTTTTTTTACTGTTAGCTTTGTTAATACTTTAATTGATCTCAAAGTCAGATTTTTATACAACAGCTTCTGCTTGCTAATATTTCACTGAGTTGGTTTTAAGGCAAATGAAATCTATCTTTTTGAGAGCAGTTTTCCTTTTTCGTTAATCATCTTTGACTGTATACCAGGAATTGTCTGAATGCTGCTTCTTGCTCTAAACATTTAGTTCATTTCCTTCCTTACTATGAAACCACTTTCTGTAACAGGATTGCCATTTATTTCAACAGTACAAAAATGTTCTGTATCATTATCAAAGTAACAACCTGGAGTGCTATAAGTAATGCACATACATGGAACAAAACTCTGCTCTTTATTACAGATTTCTGAATGCAAAGTAGCTGCATGTCAATTTAAAATAACTATTGACTTCAGTAGAGTTGCTCAAGATTTATACTTGTGTAATTGAGAGCAAAATGTAGCTTCATGTATACATCTAATAATAATGCAGCAATATTGTGTGAGAAGTAAATCTAAACTTTATTGCTGTCTAATAAATTATCTGGTAAGCACTATAATTAAACTACAAACCAGTTCATTAGATGCAGGAAGTATCACTAGATTGGTTCTAACATAAGCTAGGTAGTTGCAGAAAGCGAGTGGCTGATTGTGAATATTATTGCTGTGACAGCAACAGTTAATTCAAATAATGATGGAACTTCAATAGATGAGGTTGTGTGACAGAATTAGCAAAAGCAGATTTGCTGAATAATTGGTTCTTTCTTGGTACAGTAAGTCATTGATTTCTATTCTCTTCCTTCTCCTCCTTCCTCTTACAGTTGTAATCAACAATCTGATCATATGTGCATAATGCCCTGAGACTTTAACTACAGCTGTAGCAAAAGTTCAGTGCCTATCGGAGCAGAGCAAGCCTGGCAGATGAAATGCCAAACCAAATCCATCACCAAGCCAGCAGGCATGTGGTCCATGAGGTGCGGGTTGTGAAACAAGGCGAGGAAAGGCACTCAGCTGGGAGTAACAACCACTGTGCTGCAGCCGGAGCTGGGACAACAGGGGGGGGGTTCTGCCACAAGCCTGTTGAGCTGTTCTACCTGCTCCTAATTTTTTTTAGAAATGAAGTTGCGGCCTAATGTAGTGTTTTCCAAGTGTAAATTGCTGTGCCTGCACTGCAGATTTGATGTAGTTGTTCTTTTCTTCATTCACTTTTCCTTGACTTGATCTGTTGCTAAAAAAATCACCATTCAAGCTACTTTGCTTGCAGATCAAACACTGTTTCATGCTTTCCTTTTCTTTTACAGTGTGAATATTAGTATATTTTTATATACGTGAGCCATTGCGAAGTGCATGCATGTGTATGAGCTCATGAATGTATACGTCTGTGAGAATGCACGTGCTACAGTGTTTTCAAAACTATAATGCCATAGTTTCTCAGCAAATGCTTTCAGGGTGTGTAGCGTGATCTAGTACATAATCCTGTTTAATGTGTTTTTTTAATAGCACCAGACTGTGGGTTTTACTGCCAGACTCAAATTGATAGTAGTTGTTGTAATAACCATTTTAAGGAGAAATGAAAGACATGAACTAAAACACTGGAGGCAGTTGGTTAAAATGTGGCTTGTTAGGCAGGTGTCCAAAGATCAGATGTAGCTCCAGACTCTGTATTAGGATAAATCAATTTTCTTATACAGTAACATTTCTCAGAAAGTTGGAGCTATATTTAGTACCTCAAGGCCCCTGCTTTGATTTTTTTTTTTTTCATGCTGAAAGCCTTGATTGGACTTGTGTGTTAACTTGCCATCACTTCAGGGAAGTGTTACATAGATTCATCAATACTCATTTTCCTGTGCCTTGACTACCTGACGTGTTCTGCAGCAGACAGGGGGAATAACAGCTCCCTGCTGCTTATGCCACTGCAGTCTCTACACTCCTCTCACACACAGATTCTGTTTTTTAATGCCATATAACTGCATTTAGGAGTTCAGTAGTTTGGGACATCTGCTTTGCAAACTCTGGCAGTGCTGAAACAAAGCTCTTGAATAATTCTTAAGAATAACATTTTTTCATAGGTCTCTGTACACTGGAGTGACAGGTACAGGCTGTGCAGGTACAAAGAAAACTGTTGCTTTTCTACGTGCTCTGTGTCATATTCTTGCCATTATTATATCTGCTGGATTCAGGCATGATTCCACCTGGATTCTAGAATTCCTCTGGTTTTGGGTTAACATTTTGGGTTCTAATTTCATAGAATAATGAAGTATTGACCCAAACTATGGATTTAAATGTCCACACGGCTTGAGGAGAGATAGAAATGATTTAGATAATATACATGTTTTGGTTCCTCTTTTACTAGCATGCAATTTTTTATTGGATACTGGAGAGTTGAGAAAGTCAGGCTTTTTAATTTGCAGTCTGTAGGATTCTTGCAGATGCTTTGCAAATAGATTTATACTCCAAGAACTCTGGACTGATCTTCTGCCAAAATCCAGGAGATATTCTCCTGCTTTTTCTGATAAAGCAGGCAGTGTTTGCTTGGCATCCTGTCAACCAGGATCTAGACTAGCATAATGAAATATGTGCTGCTTTATTATAATCTTTAGTGATTGGATAACATTTAAAGTAATTTCCAAATGGTAAGCTCAGTTGCAGTTCATCATTATGGTCCTTGTCTTGCAGAGAGACAAGATTAGGTACAACAGATTAACAGCTCCAAACCTTGTTTAAATATTATAAAATCTGAATACTTTCTAAATCTGTAACTTTATGCCTTGATTCTGAAAAGAATTAGGAATATATTAGTTATACTGTGTGCAGACTTCTGTCATTCTTCATTTCCACCCGAGGAAGGTTTTTAAATGATTTTTGTTTCATAATCGTTTGTAATATACCTAAGACAATCTGATATATACCCTTTTGCAGCATTTGGATGCTTCTAGATAAATTCAGCTTTGACTCTGGACATTTGTGTTGATAAAGCATCAATTGCTGTTCACACAGGTGCTAAATAAATAACAAACATTTCCTTTTCCAACTTCTCCCTTATGGACCTTTTCTTAACAGTACTGACTGCAGCATCCAGTTGAGAAGAGCTGCTGGGTACCACTGGCACAGTATTTTGATAGTTTACAGAGAAAAGTTAGAGAGTTCTTGGTTCCAAATTCTCTTTGTGTTTCCAGTTCTGCAGCTGATAAAAGCTGTTCTAGAAAAGAGCAGATGTTCACGTTTCTTGTGAAAGTCATGGATTTCCCTATGCTTTCTCTAGGTTTAGTCTTTTGCTTCTGGAATGATAACAAATGTAAATTTACGGACAAGTAGCTCTGGCACCAATCACTTTTTACTGTATCGTCAGTACTTGTGGAGCAGAAATCCACAGACTCTCGTAAAAATATGTAGCTTTCCTGGTTTAATTGCAGGTGTGCCAATTTAAAATTGTAGATTTGCTGCTTGTACTATTGAAATCGTGGAACAGTGTGTTATATACAAACCTTGCAGCAAATCACTAACAGGCAGTTCCTGAAGGATTTTTAAATTTAATTCAACATTTCCTGACTGGATTAGCTTTCATCTTCTATGTTAATATAATGAAGATTCCCCTATAAAGTTGTACATAAAATAGTATGATTTGAAGAATAACATGGATAGTTGCTGTTTGGCGCTCTGATAATTATTATGGTTGTTAATCCTTAAAGATCCAAGAAGCTATGTGAAACTAATCGGGTATTTTAGAGCTCTGCTATGTTTATCTAGCAGTTTAAGTTCTTCTAAATTTAGTTTGAAATTTACTTTTAGTTAAGAATGGGTAAAAAGAAATGGAGGTAGTTAAATGGATGCATATTCTTCCATGCACGACTGTATATTGTTTTAAAACCAGTTACATCAATTTAATTTGCATTTGAATGTTTACTTATGGAAATTAAACCTACCTGAGTCAGATTTATTGTTTAAGGGCAACTTCATGGGGTTCAATAATGCAGTTTGAAATTACATTGTTTATGGTATGGACACAACTGAGTATGGAATGACTCTAATTGGAAGGTAAAGCAAATTGATTTAAACCGCCTGTAATGATGCTTAATGTAAGTACCTACACAGTATGGTTGGTACGTGGTAACTTCTTCAGTGATTGTAACTCCATGACTCTCAGTGAAGTGCCCATATCTTCAGGAGAAACGTAGAGCTCAGAATTATAATCAGTTTATTACATCTTAATAAATTATCGTGCATCATCTGAGGCACAGCAGTGAAAGCCCAGCAACATAATCTGCCTTAAATCTCAGTGTAAGAGGTTTGAGCTACATGGGATTACCTGGCTGTGGGCTAAGAGTGTGCATAAGGATAATGGAGTTGTGGTAATGTGAACTTGAGACGATAATGAATAGTGCGTAGGGGTAACTGTTTCTGTGTTTTTCCTAGTGCATTAAAAAACCTCAGTGGATTACAGCCACCAGTTTGTAAATGAAGAATCTATAGTAGAATTCTTCCTGTGGTACTCTCCAAATCCCATAAATTAATTACATAGGTATTTATTTGAATTTTCTGTGCAAATTCCATTAAGCCTGTGTTTAGAAGTTCAAATTATATACCTTGATGTTTTTCAAAAATGTTGAACTTTCTAGGGCTCCATTCATTGTAATCAAATCATTGGAAGTTGCTACAGGTTGAGCACTTTTTAAAAACAAGCCATGTGTTTAGGCTCTTAATAAAATGTGTGAGCCTAGTTTTAGCACCCTCAGGATATGGTCCAAAGTCTATTACATTAATAAGATACCTTCCATTTATCTTAAAGATATTAATCTGTAATTGATTCTGAGCTATTACTGCATATTTAAAAATTACTTTTTTTTTTAAGAATACCTCATACTGCAATGGAAGGGCTTCTGGAGAGGTATTCACGTACAGCGATCACCTCTGTGTAGCTGTACAAAACAAACCAGTGACTCAGGTTAGAAAGAATTGTTCAGGGACTGAAGTCTGTAAAATACAGATCAGCAGGTGGAAATGCAGACTCTGTGTAATTGGTAGCATTTCTGTTATTTACAGATGTAACATCTCCTCTGAATTCTTCTAAAAGATAAGAAATGTTAAAAACCAGTATTTTGACTTGGACTCCTCTCTGCGAGGTGAAACAGTGCTCCCAACTCACCCTCTGTTTCCCCGCAGTGTCAAAAAGTAGTCTAAAGTACATTCGTTCACACAATGCTTAATTTGAAAAAGAAAAAGAAATCAGTACGTCAGGACTGCAGGCATCCTCCCATCGACTCGAATCCAGTGATCTTAGTTACATACAGCCCAAGCTGGTGTAGAGTATTGTTATTTTCCCAGGTGGTTGGGTGGTATGAAGTAGGCATTAAGACCTTAGTATAATTCTTCCTGCACGTGCATTTATTTTTGCCTTACAAAGCTGTGTACAATCTGATGGTGCCGCACCAGCTGCGGGAGCCAAACCAAGCTCTCTTCTGTTGAAGACCCTTCAGGTGAGCTCAGAGGCTTGCGGTCGGGCACACTGGACCCACTCTGTTGATAGCCTGAGGACAGCAGGCTTCACACTGCCACTCTGTCATTTCTGTCCGTCTGGGTCTCTGGTGTCCTGTCTATCAGAGTGTATGGGGAAGCAAGTAAGTAGAAATCTAGAGCACTCTCTTGAGACTTCAACAATTTAGGGCAATGCTCAGGTTTTCTGTTTCTTTGATTCAACTTCTCTCCAAATCCAAGTACTATGTGTTTAAGATATATAAAATCCAGATGAAGTAGTAAGCTGGAATGATATTTTTTAGGAAATTAACCAAGATAGGATCTTTAATGTTGTGTAATAGAATATTTTTTATTAATGCATTTAAATAGTCAAACTCAGATATGATCAGACAATTAATGAGATTACATTTGATGTAAATTTCAATTCATTATTACTGTCACTGTGTTCGTAGACTCTGTAGTAATGTCTGTGTACTGTGCTAGTTCAAAAGGAGAGCTCTGCCAATGGAACGCATTGAGTGAGCACGCACAGTCAGGAAGTGTCTTGGAATGAGTCAGAACTGTGTATTTAATATTGGTATTTCTGTGATACTGTAGTGATCTGTAAACATTAAGACTGAAACAGTAGCTAATTAAGGCAAGCCTCTCTGTCTTATGAACAACAGTTTAGGTAACAACCCCAGCCTGGGTAAAGGAGAGGGTTTGGGGTTTTTTTTGTCTTTCCAGATTTCACTTCCTTCCATTAATTACTGAGCAGAAATACCAGACTGACCAAGCTTCCTTGTAACTTTTCCAGAGGTGAATATCATCTCAGGAAAAAAAAAATCCACTTAAACAATATAACACATTTCTTTTTCTGAGGTTAACAAATAAGGAAGAGATGATAGAAGATTGAAGAACTAATAGTTTCTAATCAATCCTTTACTCAGGTTTTTCCTCTTTTCACTTATAAAAGTAATTTTGACATGAGGAGCCTCCATATGTATTTCACGTCCAGCTCAGGTCTTCTCTGGCCTTATTTTAGAAGACAGAAGTGGAAGTGTGCTTGCATTTTCTTTTTGGTGTCATCTCTTTTCCTCCTCTTCCAAGGGATACTTTTTATATTAGCATTACAATCTACAGGGGAAAGGGTCCAAGACATGATCTGAAAGCACAGGTTTAAGAGTGTGTGGTCCAAATGTCATTATGTGATTCTGTTTGTTGGTAGACAGTCTCTTTGTCATCTTTCCAAAAGGCTGATGGGCTTATTTTGATATTATTTGAAACTAAATTAAGGTAGGAGAGTGGTTATAAAAAACTATGTGAGTGTTGGAGTTGGAAGTGTAGAGGAGCCCTTTCAGGCCAGCGCCTGTGAATAATGGCATCAGCAAAGTAAAGAGAAATAGGACTGCACCTGACTTGTTTCCTTTCACCATTTCTTGTCCTAGTTTTTCAGCAGCAAACTAGAGGCTGGAAGCCGCTCAGTGGCACTGTACGGTGCTGTTGCTCTCCTGACAAGCCTGTTCCAATGTTATCCAGGTATGAAAAAGCCTTTGAACCCTTTTATAGATGTGGTTGAGTGTGACTTTTTCTGGTAATTCTTTTCCATGTTTTCTTATTCAGGAAGGGTGACAAGTGCCTCTTTCCTAGAAGCTGAGATCTGAAATTGAGTAGCTTTAATAGCTGTCTTTCATCATTCTGCTGGGAGGAAGAGGTCAGGCCGCTGAAAGACGATGAAGACTGATGTATCACAGACAGGGTCAGAAGCAGAATTTGCTTCATTCTCATAGAATTACATTAACTCTTGAAGAGCTGGATTTCGCTCCGACTTCTACTTTGTAGGCAGTATTTTCAGCTGACTTTTGTGGAGCAGTTCACAGGAAGTGTCTACTGTCAAGCTGAATACATCACCTTAATCACTGATTATATAAATCTGTTTTTTCCCACCTATCATCACTTTGTGAACAACTATCTTACATTTCCCTTCTTCAGAGTTTTAGTTTTCTTTTCGGTTTAGTTACTGAGTTGCATAAAAGGTCTTTCTTGTAGCCAAAGTAGGAATTACCATAAAATTCCAGTGCGTAAACTTTCCTACAGTGCATCACGTGTCCATTGTTATCAGCAAAATCAGTTGTGTGAAGTATATGGCATGGGGTCTGTTGTAAAACCTTTACTGACAGGAGGTTTGTCAACAGGCCCTTCTCATGCAAATCCCTAGTAGAGAGAGCAGTTGGCAAGGTCAGGGTCAGGTAGTGACCATGGACCCAATGCTTGGCCAAACAGTTTGCCGAGAATCAAGTTTCAAAAGGTTGCTGCCATATGATAACTGAGCAGTGACCTATATTATTGCTTAGTCCTTGCATTCCAAGTCTTCTGAAGCCAGTGACTTGAAAAGACGTGTCCTATAATGTCTGTATGCAAGACTTAATGTCCATATGCAAGACCAGGTTGAGGCATATTGCTGCTCTTATACAGAAAGGCTGACGTTGCTACAATTTTCTCTACCAGTTCCATGGCTGTTGAGGCATTGTTCGTCTTTAATGTCATTAATGTGCCATGTTTAATAAAAGTAACTAATTCTGTTCCAGTTTAATACCCTGGATCTGACAATCTCAGAATCGTCTATCACACAGGAGTTTCCCATCTCCTCCTGTTGGCAGGTTCTGCGCCTTTGATTCAGACAGAGTTGCTCTCTCCTCTGATGCAGATGTACAGCCACTTCCCAGATAGTATCTCTATCCCATAAAAAAAGATTTATTAATTCCAGAAGTCCCTTTCCAGATGTAATTAGTGACTCTCTCAACCAATTTTTACTGGCACCATCTTTCTTATCCATTTCCTTCTAAAAAGGTTCATAAACTAACAGTGTAGTTGACAGTGAATTGACAGCAAATGCATAGAAAGATGAGTCGATGCAGGTCCAGAAGGTCGTAATAATGGCACAGTGTTCTTGTTACAAAGATTTAGTTGTTGAAATCCAGTAAATGAAACTGGAGCTTTCAAACTGAATGTGGCTGCTACCTAGAACAGTTAAATCTTTTGCTTCCTCTAATATGGTAGTGAAAGAGTATAGAAAGCTCATCTGTCATGTTCATATTCAGTGGTTCATAATGAACCATAGCGCAACAAATTTGGGGATTCCATCTGAGGTAGTAATTTTCATGACTTCTGGTCATGTTTATATCAGAGATTCTGTCTCGGGGATATGGACATTGTTATTAATCCCTATATACGTATGATGGAGTTTTCAAAACTGTCTAGTAGAGTCTGCTCCTATTGGGCCATCAAAGGTAGTTTTACGTCTGACTTCAGTGAGAATAGACTTATGTGCCAACTCTACATCCTTTTGACAATCCTAATTACCCTAATTGTTGTAAATTTGGATACACTTATCCCTGGCAAAGGTACTTTGCTTAATAAAGTTCCTTCTGGACTTGGTTCTTGACCGTATCCCATGACCAGTATACCCTTGCTGATAAGGAATTATAAACTTGTAAGTGATTTCATCTGACCTAACTTTCCATGGCAGTGCCTTTATACTCTCAGTTTTACTATTTGGTAACATTTTTCCCTTACTTGAGCGAAGACTCTTTTAAAACATTTCGAGTCTTAAAGGAAATTCAGTGTAAAGAGATTTGAAAAAGATTTCTTCTTGAACATTCCATTATCCAAAGAATACCTAGAGGGAATAGTTACGGTACCATGAGGCTTCGTATGAGAGTAATTGAATGGAAGTTAGTATTGTAATGGCAAGATTTATGCTGTATGAAAGACTTGACTGAGTATCACCTTGCATTGAATAAACCAATAGGTGAGATCATAATTTAGGTGGTCACAGAAATGACTGGACATCTCTGTCTCTCTCCTTACTATTCTCACCTTCATTCTCTGCCATTCTTTTCCTCTAGGTCTTCCTATTCAAATTCACCATGCAGAACAGCTGCCCTGGGCCAGCTCCTGCTGAGCCAGGCTGATGAGAGAGCGCAGATTTTTGTTGCTTTTCTGTGATAGGTTGTGGGTGGACGTTGGACATAATGAACCCAGACAAAAAAAAAAACAAAACACCATACTAAAACCTGTAAAACAGAGCCTGAGCACTTTTGGGGAGGGTGGGATGGCGTTCTGGGAAAATGCATTTGCTGTGTATTCCATCTGTGCCAGCATCCGAGAGGAACGGTTATTAGAGCAGGACCCAGAGCATCACACCTGCAGTCCAGTCTCTGTGGGATCAGTAATTACGTGTTAATTAACAAGTCTGGAATGAGTGAGAGTTTGCATGTCAGCAGATAATCTGTATAGTGACTAATACGCTGCAGAATGTTTTCAATTAGCAGGCTTGAAAAGGAAATCCCAGTGAGTGTTTTGCTTGGTTGGGAAAGGACTGAATGAATGCGCTCTGTTGTTAGGACCCTCAAAATAGGAAAGTGGCAGATCTAAAAACTGCATTGTAAAGATTTAGATCTGTGAAACACATATACTTAAGTTACTTGCTACTGCTGTGCATTGATGGAATCATACAGAGTAAACTTCAGTGAAATGAAATTTTTCACTTGATTAAGTAAGAGCAAACATGGAAAAATTCCACTCTTGCATAGATTCGTTAAGGCATTTTAGTAGTCTACAATGTATTTTTATTACAAGTTTTTTAATGGACTGAAGTAGGGACAGCTCAAGAATCTGTTCACTTGGGAGGGAAACAAATGTTGCATTCTTTATTTGACACAGATTCTGGGAATCATTGACTGTACTCCACCTCTGTTAGGCTTTTCACTGTGATCTCCAGGTGTTAGATTCCCTCCGTTATATGCTTACATAGTAATGTAAGGAGAAAAGTTATTTCCCAGTGACCTGGCTTGTCTATTTTGACTTAGCTTTATTTCTGTTCTGTCCATATTTGCACTCAGAGGCAACATTTGGAGAGGTAATTTCCAGAAGTGTTTGAGCAATTTTATCATTCTTTTTTTTTTTTTTTTTTTTCCCCCCAGGATGGTATTACAAGGCCAGGCAATCTGGGACCCTATTTTTTAATTAGCTACAAGTAAGGAGAGCTCAAACAAGAGAAGAATGATTAAAATTTGTTTGGGATGTTACAATTTATAAAAGAGGACTATAAAACTTTTCAATTAGATTGGACAACTTAAGAGCTTCAAGATATATAGTGTATGATTTTGAACAACCTTCAGGCACTGCAGATGGATCAGAACTGGTCAAATTAACCTAAAGGCATGGTTTTCAAGTTAATTTTTGATAAGTGAGCTGTATTCAAAATTACAGTCAGACAGAAGACATACACTGTGATGGCCTTGGTGTATTGAGAATTACTGTTACGGAGATATGCTCAAAATATGAGTGATTTTCAGACTTGTGAATATCCAGAACTACCTGGCTCTGGCTCCATTTTGCGCAGCTGCTTTTAATGTTTTCTCCTAGTGAGGATGCTTTTTGGGAAAGAAAGGCTGATAGAGACCTGCTTTGTTCATTCCTCACTTGCCATGGATCATCTTCAGCTCCTCCCAAGCAGGATTGGAGCTGTGTGGAGCCCGCCCTGCCCGGGCTGAGCTACCGGAGCAGAAGTCCAAACTCCACTCCTGTGCTATTGCCACTTTGTATATCTGTGGTAATGAACATTTTGCAGCAATTGAGAGTTTTCTATGGTCTTGGAACAAGTGCAGCTTGGATATGAATAATGTCAACAGTTGTAGCTTTTCTTCTTAATAATTGTCGGTCTTCAGGTTGGCAGTGAGTTGTTGGCATGTCTAAAGTGCAGAACACAGCATCCCTCCTTTTCATCCCGGGTGGTACCTCTTACCCCACGGAAACCACTGAACTTCTACTTGTAGTGTTCAAGGCTTGAATTGCCCTTTATGGACCTTCTGTAAACTTCAGAGGCACTGCTTTATCCCGCCCCCCCATCCCTCAGTTTGCTGCTGCTGCCATGCTTAGGGAAGCAAGGAAAGGCCCATGGAAAGGTGCTAGGTCATTTCCAGAAACACGTGATGAGATGCAGCAGAGTTGGGCTGGTCACTTYAAAATGCCAGCTGCTGTGAGAAGTTTCTCCCAATTTCTCTTCTGTGTTTTCCTGCAGATCCCTTCCTGGCTGCTACACTGAACTGATGTTGGATGTAAGAGATCTTGATACCATCTGAGGCATCATCTCCTTCATGGAGCTAAAATTTTTATTATCTTGTAATTAATTTGCAAGGTTCTCTGTAGTACCTGTTAGGAAATTGAATTGGATGTACAGATTTGGCCAAGCTCCTTCTAGAGCAGGCAGGCAGGCGTTCTGCCATGTCAGATAAACTGTGATCCTTGACTTCAAGCCTTTTTAATTCTCACGGGGCTTACTAGTGCTCACCTTCATCAACTGCATACTAGCGGGTTATTTTAATTAAATTAATCTAGTTCAAGATCTTCCCCTCCTCCCACCAATTTCTGAAGGATACCTGAGCTTATATCTCACTCAGATCAGCTTGCAGATTTTTTAGCCTTCTCCTGTCATGTTAAAACCAGGATTGGTTGGAGCCTAAGAAATGGCATACGTTTTTCACTCTGAAGACAGTGTGCGTCTAGAATAATGTCCTCACAGGTAGTTGAAGTTACAGCTGTTGTACCAGCCACCTCTTTTCACACTGTCAGGGAAAAGAGGCACCAGGGAAGACTACTAGCATCTCAGATCAACAGTTGGTGTTTCTAACACATGCGGAACATTATGTTTATAAATGTGAAGAGTTTTAAATATGTTAGAGTGACTGTAAATTTGTTGACATCGGAGGTTTCTTTGGATAGAAAATGTCATTGTGGTCATCTTGTGTTAATCCTTCTGGTTTTCCATTAGTATGACAGCTGTCCTTAGCTTATTGTTGAGAATGTTTGTAAAGTGATGACAAGTCATATTATTCCTCCCTTACATGGCTTGTTCCAGATTGAATTAATCTAATATTATTTTAAAAGTAATTTTCCCTCCTACTTTTGGGTACATGTAGAAATGATCTAATTACTTGTGATTCCTCTTAGAAAGTACTGGGTGCATTCCTGCCGCCCCTGCAATTTGACAGGTTATGCTATACAAAATGCTAAAATAAAAATGCCAGTAAAACAATAGCAGCAGTTGCCAGCACATCGTGTTTGACAATRCTGTACCACCGAATGAACGGACAGGACTTTTAAATTTACTACGAAATAAAAACACATTGAAGTGGAGTGTAAAGGACCTGACTTAGACTTTCAGATGTTCAAGCAACCTCATGGAAGTCATTTAACTTCTCTGTACCTGTTGGTCTCTGTTTACCATCACCCGTGTGATTTACAGTTTCTAGAAATTCCTCTCACGAATGTCTCTCAAATGCTGTGAGACACCTGGATGCCAAAGAACTATAAATATTAGCAAATACTCTTCTAATTCTTAGAGCATTTGGTTGGGGTCACCACCGTAGCTTTAAAAACAGGCTCTCAAACTGTGCAATCTCAAATGAGAAGTGGTTTTAAAAAGCTGATGCTTTTCCCAAGGTCTATAAAACTAAGTAATACCAAACAAAAGCCAATGTCCTTAATTGATCTCACTGTAATTTCTGCAATGTTAATGCCTCTTGTCCTGGCTGTCGGCATGGCTCCACGATGAATCCACCTGTACACTGTTTGCAGGGGCTGGTTGAAGTGGTGTGGGATTCCTGAGCTGAGGTGGTTGGCCAAAATCCCATTGGGCTGTCTGCTGCGTGAGAGTGCATTACCCCAGCCAGGCTGGGGTGGCATGCTGAACCTGTCGGGTTTTTAACTAGGCATCGTGAGTCAGACACTTTACTGTTAAAAGTGCAGAGTTTGGGCTATTTAATTATTTGTTAGCTGTAAGAATCTGAGGATTCATGAACCGTCTCTTTTGAGGAATGCAATGATTTAATCAGATAAATGTTTAAAGCAGGGCTAAGATAGTAGCCGACCACAGCAGAAAAATATTTTTTCCTTTGAGATAACCTCTTAAATATATACATATTTAAAACCATTTTATCTTCTCTGTCTAATTCTAAGCACCCCTTCTGTCAGCAGCAGACAGAAATAAAAAGAAAAAACCCTCAGTGGATGCCTTTATTTTTTTGTGAAATGTGTCAGATGATAAGGAAAATGTAACTGGGTATTTATTTTACTTTTCATGTGCCCTGCAAACTGTGGAAGGCAGCAAGAGATAGATAGAGCAGCAACAGCCTGATAAGCATGGCTTTTCCCTTTTTGACGGCTTTCTGTTTATACTGCCTTTAAGCGAACACTGGGCTAAAGACCAAATGTCTTTACTCATCTGGGAGATTTCAGAGCTGCTGGGAATATACTGGTGCAAAAAGTAACTCCTTGATTACACGATCTGTAGGTAAATGTTACTCCTGCAATAATCACCATTTCCACTCCATCTCCTCCACAGCACATTCTGTTCTAGCAGTGCCTAACAAACAAGAATAGCAAAAATAAGGCGTATTTTTTACACTGGTTATTTTCTGTCTCCTTAGTGAAAAGGACACATAATGGAATGAATCTGGCTTCCCATCTGTTGCTAGGTGCAATTCAAAGTGGCAGTTTTGACCTATAAAGATTTGGCTGGTTTGCGTCATGCTTACCCTAGAGACAGCCTCTCCCCTTTAATTTCTCTGTGTCTCCATTTTCCATCTGTGAAAAATCAGGGTAACACTACTTTTCTACTTCACAGGGATTTTACAAGGACACATTTATTAACAGGCACAAAGCATAGGCTCTATATTAGACATCACACAAATATCTATGTCTAAAAACTTGCTGCCACCCTCAGTCCCGCAGAACCCAAGTCGGTTGACCTTCATTACGTGATAGAAGGTGATTCATTGTTCTAAGGCTGTATTATGGATTGCCAGCTCCTAATCTTGCCATTTTTAAACACACGCATAACATGATACTTGCAAGTCATCCAGCTGAATTTGGAGTTTCCCATTAAATAGATTGGGACAGCCCAGGGTTATAAAGTTAGAAGTATGTTTACATGTTGCAGTTTTGGGTCCCAAATAAAATAAGGGGCAGTGGGGACCACAAACTGTTGGGCTGGAGAAGGTGTATGTGATATACTTATTTACTTGAGAACAGTTTCCTCAGAGCACATATATCTAGAGTTGTGGTCGCCTGTTGTATTAGAAGTGAAGTAGTTCTTCAGTTAGCTTCATAAATCAGTAGTTCTCAGGTGCATTTTTGCAGTCACATGCAGGTCAGGTTTAAGCAGTTCAACATGCTTATTTGAGAGAAGACATCTCCAGGGCATGTTGGCTGATCAAAGCAGTATTTCAGACCTGTGCTAAATTATGGACTCAGTCCTGCAAGAGTTCAGGAGATGAGTAGGGGCATTTTAAGGAGCCTTGGCTTTACAGCAGCAACCCTTCAGTCCATTACAGCATTTCATACCTGTCCTATTTCCAGTGTGATTGTTGGAATGACAAAATTCGAGCTCAGCAGCAGTAGTAGTTCTGCAACTGAGCGGTGGACAGGGCAGCAGCGTTTCTTGTGGATGATTACAAGACATGGTCCATCAAGCTAGATGGATTAGCTTCCTTATTGATGTGGCTCTTGGAAAAAGTGGGGTCCGTCCCTACCAGACCTTTATAACCCTTGGTAAAATCTTTGATTGTTATTTCCCTGCTGTGCTAAGCACGGATAGCACATATACTGCCATGATGCTAGCCCTTGGTGGGGATTTTGGTGGCTATTCCCAAGCTCACAGAGACAGACAAGATGCAGACTGTGCCAAAGCAGCACGTGGGAAACTGTTATAAGGTCTATTAAAGATCATTGCCATATTTCATGTTTTCTAGCATATTACATCCAAATATTCTATTTTTTTCATAATATTGTCTTCATAACATTAACGAAAGTTGACCTTGTTTGGTATGATACTGTTCTCTTAAAACTCCATTGCGTTATGTATGTATGCATACACACGCTTTGCAGAAGACGCAAAGTCTTCTGAAGAGAGCTCCACCAACTAAAAAAAAATCAGAGCTGCCACTCTACCTAACTGAGTAACTCCCCTTAATTCTACTCTTTGTGTTTTTGATAAATGTAGGATTTTATCCTTTTCAGGTCTAGCTATCCTTTAGGAATCTTGTTGAGAGAATTTTTAAAAAAATTAAATAAAGTTAAAACTGCAGCAGAGTTTTTTTCAACCTGTGTTTAGGAACATGTTAACAAACTGCAAATAAGTGGCAAATTAAAATTTAACTTAAAGTATTCATTTTAGTTAACTAAACAAAACCCACAGGCCCCTTCATTTGGACATCAGTGATGTGGAAGCTGCAGTTTTGAGGTTTGGCAGTGACACAGCTTTTGAGAACTGGAAATAAGAATATCAGGGAAAGATACAGACAGGGCCTCGTCCTGCAAGGCTTTACTCGTTTGAATAGCTCTTCATATTTCCTTAGGGCATGTTTGCCTGTAGCACTGCATTCCAGTGGAAAGTCTCTTAATTTTGCTCAAAGAATGGGGTCAGGAGGAGGTGACTTCCCTGCGTAGGAGGGAGCAGGCAGGTTGAGCTGCGCTGAGCCTCCTCGCACTCCTCCTGCTCAGCCCGAGCAGCAGCGCTTCCGCTTGACCATGTGAGCTATCTCATGGCACCTCGTTAGCATGGGATGATGGCTTTATTGGGGGAACGAGTCATAAAAAAGCTTCCTTTGGTTAAAAATGAGCAGTTTCATTTTAGTCCGATGACAGCCTGATACTGAGGATTGAATTTTTGCGTTAAAGATAGTTTTGTGTGTGTGTGCAGGCAAGAGAAAGGAACTGTGGACACACATGCCTAGAAAGCAGCCACTGCAGGGGGTGAAATCAAAAGGAAGAAAACCTGCTGTGATTTTTTTATTTTTATTTTTTAAACTTCTGAGGTTTTTATTCTCCTGTCAGCTCAATGGGCATCTCTTTAAGTAGCAAAACCCTTGTGTGGAAGTCCTGTCCCTGAATCTCACTTGTAAGAGTGATCATTTGCAACTACGGATGAGCAGAGTACCTAGGATAAAAGTATATCACGTGGTTTTTTACTGCTAGTCGTAAAGCAAACATTTAATTAATGTATTGCACAGTCCTGTATCTTGTCATCAAGGAAACACAGTCTACAGAAAGTTTATGTCTTATCTGTTCCAGTGGAAAAAACCTAATGTGGGAAAATGTGTCAAACCCCCCCACACGTAATGTAATACCAGTGTTTAAAAATCCATGTTCACCTTTCATGTGAACATGCCAAAGTGCTTTTCAGGTGGGGAAACTGGAATACAGGTTAATGACGTGGTATTTCTGGCTCCCTATTAGAATATATTTATTTCATCTTTATTTTGTATCTCGTTACCTAGGAAGGCCAAGCTTGTTTCTTGTTACGGTTCATACCACAGTAGTGCCCCCACCCTGCCCCGGTCCTGAGATCTCCAGATGCTACTGTAATGTAAATAATGCATATCAGCAGGTCACCTGGTGAGGCGAGGCAGAGGGAACATAACCCAGGCTCCAGGGCATGTTTTCCTGGCCACTAGACCGTACTGCCTCCCTAGTGTTAGTTTTCGTCATTGACATTATATTGATTTCCAAAGAAAATGCCACAAAGAAGCAGCCATGCATTTGCTGGAAACAAGGCCAGCATAATAGTTATTAGATTTGGAAACACAGCGCATGCATAGCTCACCCAAAAAAGTRCATGATTATCTACAGTCAATCAGAGGCTAATACGTCTGTCACTGGATAACCACAGATATGCACCACGAAGAACAATATCTAAATTCTTCAATACTAAAATGACAGACTTCTGCCTGACAAGTCAGCATAAACTAACGTGAGACGTGACACTTCTAATGCGTGAGAAGATATCTCAACCTCTTATTAATTGCTGTTTATTTTTTGTGATGACAGCCAGTAGAGGGCACTGGTAGATGTCTATATATTAGGGAGCTGTGCATTCCCATTCCGTAAGAGCCCAAATAAACCCACACAACTTGATGTGACTCGCTGCCAAGAATACATTTCTCGCCACAATGCTCTATCTACCAATAGTGTAAGTCTACTTGAGCTAACAGCAAGTGGATTTAGTTCTTCAGCACATATTGTAGACCTCATGCTTTAGGTCAGGAGGTCTTAATCTAACTCCATTGACAACCAGAACGATAGTTCTTGTGATAGACTATTTTCTGCTGAAATAGCAAATAATATTTGCAGATAATGCATTGGGATATCCATGCAACCATAATTGGCATATCCATATGGGATATCCATATTTAGAGGTTAGGTAGAGAAGGGGAAAAGTGTTACATACTTTATATAGTTTAGCCACCTTGATTGGAGATGGACCTAAATTGAGATACTATACTTCTGTCCTCATGTATTAAGTTTTTTAGGTGCAGTTACTCTCTGTGAYGTCCCTACTTGCCGAGATGGTGTCACGTACATGTAACATAGAGACACGCTACATGCAAGGGAGGAACTAATTTAAAAGGGGCGTTTGGTGTTGTGGGCAGGTCAGTAAATGGATTGATTGACTGTATGGTCCCAAATTTTCATATGAGACACTGTGGCCCTGAGGCCCTGGACCATTGTCTGCTATCTATATATTTAATATATTTTTGTGTGATGGCTCCGTTTATGTCCCGTTCTTTTTAAAATAACTAGCACAGTGGTGCCCAGGTTGTGATCGGAGCCCCTGGGCATTATCATGTCATGAATAACAGTAATGTAATTTCCACCTTTAAAGCCTTTGATGACCTCATCATGTTCTTCTATGAAATATCTGTCTTTTAAATGATGTTCATTGTTACTCCTCATAAAGACTGCAGGAGAAACATTGACTTGCCACTGAGAATATTGAAACTTAGAGCAAACAGATCGGTTATGGCCATTTTTGGGTGTTTTGGTGCCTTTGTATTCTTCAGGTTAAAGTGCTTTTTATTCTTAGTGCTGTTGACCTGATTTTAATCCTAGCTAATACCTTGCAGCCCTTGAATGGAATATATTGAGTAGAAAAATAAATTCAGTCTTACAGAATGATGCTATAAGAGCAGTTTAAAAAGGTCGAAGACGGAATTTATTTTCTCTGTGTTGCTGGAACTCCTGTGTTTGAGTGTTTAGAAACTTGATATGCCTTTATAGCAAGTGAATAAATCAGAGAAAAGCTAGAGCCTTACATTGGCAGTTCCTGAATACCTCGCTGAGTAGCTTCTCCTTGGAGGTGAATCAATGAGAGGTAAAAGGTGTTGAATGTCTTCAGCTATTTGTGGATGTATAACAGATCGGAGCAGGATGGAATAGAATCCATCCATGAATTAAGTCACCACAAGTGGTTTTCAGTCAATGCACAGTTTCTGCACATACTAGAATAATAAAGAATGGGGGTGGCTGTATCAGAGGTCATAAGAAAAAACTGAAGTGTGTTAAATGTTCACATCTGTCAATCCTGCTCTTTTTAGAGTGGATGGAAAATAGCTGAAGAAATCATGATGCGTGTCCCAAACGACTCTACGCATGATCTGGGAGTTCTCCAGGGATGGTATTTGATTCTGAACACACACTATTTTTTCTTGTCAGTCATCATATTGGCATTGCACACTGTTATTAAGCTATTACTCAGCTTTTGTGAAATGCACAGAATCATTGCAACAAGATAAAGCCCTAAGTGAAAATCTCAGTGGCTCACAACAAACACTTGTTGAACAAAGCAAAGTTYATACTACTGTTTTCTTCTGATGATGTTCAGGGGCATGTACATTTAATACACTAATGTATCAGCAACTGTAATCAAAATGGGAGTAATTGAGAGTCTAAAGACRTGAAAATATTTCAGGAAACCTACTGATGAAAGTTAGGATTTTGTAGATTGCTCCCTGGAACAGTAAGATCTGTTGAGCACTTGCATGTGATACCTGTAACTTGATCAGGGCACATGGAGCTACGCTTACAGGAGAGGGGGAAAGGCTTCTTAGTTGATACAGTACAATTTGTTAAAAGGATAATTGGTGATTATATTAATTTCTTGACAAATGCTTTCAACTGTACCAAAGTACCAATTCACTTGTGGATTTAAACAAAATGCTGATGACTGATGATAAGTATTTTTACTGTTTTGGAGACTTTAAAGACTGTAAATCTGACTGTGACTTCCATTGACTTTGGTGGAATAGGCCCAGAAAATGTTTCCCTATTTTAGAGGGAAAATACTTCGGCTTTTTCTCTAGTGCTTATGATGTTTAAGTTACTAGAAATACTTTTGCTTTCCACTTTTTAAATGTATATTGTTTATCTTGTGCTGGTTTTTTGCTCAAACTAAACTGAGTTTTAGTTTTATCCGCTCTTCTCTTGAAGAGAAAGAGGAAGCTTGTTTTAAATATGGTATTTTTCATGGAATCTTAAAAAAAAAAGTATTAGAAATACTTAATTTACACAAATTTTTAGAAAACATTTGTTCTTTATTTCGTAAATGCTCTGTCTGCATTTCAGATTTGTGGTACCCATCCCTTTTGAAAATGGGAAATGTAGACAAGAAAGACAGGGAAATGATTCCAAGTATTCATTTAGTTTTTACACTGAAAGACATGGAAGATTCTTTTGGTGTTCAATTTCCTACAGATGGTTTAGAGCATACATTAATCTACGGTGTGGGTATGTGTATGTAAACCCTCAACATTTGGAAACAAAATCAACCTTCTTATAACCTGTACAGAGTTTTTAAAAAATGACCAAATTCTCTTCCTTGTTATTCAGCAGAAAGGGCTGTGTTTGCAACAGGACAACACCAATTCTAGCAGAATTTTGCCAAATGTTCAGTAACACCTTTGTTTCACTTCAGGAAGGTGACTGTTTTAAAATGGCCTTTCTAATTCAGGATATTTTGATATTCAATAAATAATGTAAAAGAGTCTGGATTAGGATGAATGCCCTTAATAAATGTATTTTAAATTAAATAGCATTGAAATATTAATTTATTTTTTCTGCCTAGCTCCAAGTTGCCCATCGAGTCATATTTTTTGTTAGCTCCAAACTCTTCCGTATGTAAAATCATGGGGGTCAGCAGAGTTAATCCATGCAAACGTTTTTGCCCAATGTCATTTTTGGTAACTTAATTTATGCTTCATTGTTCAACATAATTACAAAGAGTACTTTAGTGATAGTTTATGAGCAATAGTCTCAATGAACCATTGCTAACACCGTGGCTCCACAAATGAAACATTGCATCACAGTCTGCTAGTTCAGTTTTTTTGTTAAGTAAATAAAAGGTGATGTGAGTAGATTTGGTGCTAAGCTCAGCCTGCAAAAAAGAATAATTTCCCCCATACCACATCAAGATTTCTTGCTCCTTATATCATTTCCCTGCACTGAGTGTAATGAGATTCTGTATAAGGCATCTCCTGTTGTGGTTTAACCCGGCARGCAGTCAAACACCACACAGCCGCTCGCTCACTCCCCTCTCCCCTCAGTGGGATGGGGGAGAGAATCGGAAAAAAAAGTAAAATTCGTGGATTGAGATAAAGACAGTTTAATAAAACAGAAAAGGAAGGGAAAATGATGATGATGATGATTATGATGATAATAATAATGATGATGATGATGATGATGATGATGATAGAATATACAAAATGAGTGATGCACAATGCARTTGCTCACCACCCGCTGAGCGATACCCAAGCAGCGATTGCTACTTCCTGGACCACGCCTCCTATTAATATATTGAGCATGACGTCACATGGTATGGAATACCCCGTTGGCCAGTTGGGCTAGCTGTCCCGGCTATGCTCCCTCCCAGCTTCTTGTGCACCTGGCAGAGCATGGGAAGCTGAAAAGTCCTTGACTAGCAGGCTACTTAGCAACAACTAAAAACATCAGTGTGTTATCAACATTCTTTTCATACTAAATCCAAAACACAGYACTAGGAAGAAAATTAACTCTATCCCAGCCGAAACCAGGACAGTAGAAAGAGTAGTAGGTCAGATAGGCTGGTGTATTCCTGCTTGGTATCTGTGGACTTATGGATGGGCTATAATAATGACACAGCACTGGGCACTGTTGTTATAATCATATTGGAGAACCTGCTGCCTAAGAGTAGCATTTTTATAGTGCATGTGTTGCAGGGGGGCTGTATGATGTAACTTGGGCACCAGCACCTATTACAAAAGTCCAGGCTGGCTTAAATTGATAGTGCAACTCAGAACACTAAGGAGAATGATACCACCAGCAGACATGGAGCTTTATAAAAACTGACCTTCATGCTATTGTTAAAAATAACAAAACAAAAGCTCGACACTGAATCCTAATGAACGAGATCTTTCCGTTAATTCAGAGAATGTAATATGATTCTGTAGACCTTTTCAGGTGGCTAGAGTAACTTTCTACTGCAGCTGTGAAAGGACGAGTCCAATTACTGGTGTAACACTCCTTTTCTGAAGTGCTTAACAGCCATTCAGTTCCTTGATGAAGGCCGTTGTTGGCCCTTTGCTGTCCAGTGAAAACGATATGAAAAAAATAGGAAAAATATTTATATGTAAATGGTAGTATCTATTCATATAAAAATAACAGGAATAACTCATACCTGCTCCGTAGGTTATCTGGAAATATACCTGTCTATTGGGATGTAAACCTGCAGTAGATTTGTGTTCTCTTGTCAGCTGGTCACAGTATTTTCCTTTACTTCTCTGTATTGCACACAGATTTCTGAGGTTCCTTTCAAGCCATTTCATTAATATTTGATCTAGTTAGTCTTCTGTAAATACTAGCAATCTAGGGCAAGATTCTCATCTATTTTCATTTGTGAAAGTCTGGAGTAACTGTGCTCAGCTGAATTATTCTAGACTTGTGTGGTAAAGGAGACCACGCTCTGGTCCCTACCAGTAAACGTGAACTGCAGTCTCCCATTAGATTCATGTGCGTTGTTCACATTATCCTTAATGGATGTTGCACACATATATTAGGAGAATAGACCCTATTAGGAACTGTCTAAGAAGTGAAATGAAAATGATAATCACTTTGTCTTGGATGAGGTATTGTATTTATTCTATGGGAATTTAAAGGATATTTCAGTGTTTAAATTATCTAGTGCATTAGAGAATGGTTTAGATAGGCTTTGGTTGATTGACAGCAGTGGGTATATTTTAGAAAATTATTATACGCATTGGGACTTTAATTTTGCTGTGAATTGTATTATTTTTGGAGATGTAAATTGCCGTCTCTCCCAGGAGACAGAAATAGTGTGCTGCTTATTAGATTTTTAGCAATAATTAAAATAATGTGTTAAATTAGGCTCAGGTAGTGTCATGAAACAGGACCTACCTACTTGTGGGGGGGAGTTCAGAGTTCTTCACAAAGCCGTGATTTTTTGTAGTAAAATAAACTGGGACCTTGTGGTTTGTATCCTAGAAATCACCCTTCTCCACGTGTATCATTCACATAAGAAGGCCAAGTAGTCTGGCAGAGAGACAAGGCAGCAGAGCTGTTCACTAAGGGTGAGGGTGGGTGCTCTCCAAATGAGAATTAAACTAACTCAAGAACAGATGAGTGGACTCAGCTATTGCCTTGCCTTACACTTAGCTGACACAGAAGACTGTAATTTTGAATGCTGTCGATCCTTTAATTTTTATCCCTAACCATTCAGATCAGACGAGGCTGTGACTGAAGCAGTGTTAAGTACCTACGTAAGGTCTTCGAGGGAGAATTCACTGCCAGCTGAATAGTGCAGAGATCTGCAGGTTACATCTCACTTTGCAGATCACTGGGCTTTGTGGTAGGGCTGTAGGAGGGAATAAGGTTAAAAGAAAGATCACTGGGTCTCCTTGTTGTTTGGACTTCATGGCTTCCTACCAGCAGCCCCAATTTAGTTAAGGTTGTTATTTTCTCCCCTAGAGAAGAGAAATCACAAGAAAAGTAAAGTGATGTTTGTTACAGCTGATGGGAAGCAAATTGAGTGCAGTAGAGTGGGTGATCTTTATTGAGGACTAGGTGGCAATGTCACGTATCACCCTCTGCACAGAACCTGGCAAGTGTAAAGATCCTCTTTCCTTCCTAACCGGAGCAGGGGACGGTTGTCACGCTAGATGGATGGAGTGAATGTGAGAGGACTCGGGGAGTTCTTTTATGCCTGTAATTGAGGAGAATCTGAGATAACCTGTTAATCTCCAAGGAAGCAAAGAAAGTTTTATCAGCCGGTCAGTCGACAGCTTCGTTCAGAGGAAGAAAAAGACTTAAGTGTGGGTACTATCAGAGCAGAGTAAGTTGTTTCTAAATAGGGGTGGGTGTGTTTGTGCGTGTGCAACCTTAAATGCTTTAAGCACAAGGTGTTTGTCTAAGCACAGGGCTGGGATTTGGAATAGTATTCAAATAATTTCTTAAGTTTCAGCAAAGACAAATATAAATCTACCATATCAGGGAGCTACAGAATTAAGACTTAAATTAGTTTCTGTTATACTACATTGTCTGCAGATGCTCTATGTGTAATGTCGTAAAAATGGAAATGCTCTGCAATTTAACCATGCCACTTCTTAGTGAGGTCATCCAGTGCTTTGAGACCACTTATTATCCAAATACTGGAAGGAGCATCAAGAATGGATTCCTAGCATTGATTTTGAATTTCTTTCCATTTTTGTCATGGGCCTTACACGTATGATCTTATCTCAAAATGCTTGTATTTCCTTACAAATTGCTTATGTGTTCTTTAATCCTATAGGTGACAATGTGTAGTCATAAYTTACAATGCTACAATTCAGCTGTGGCAGGAAACTACAATCTCTGGGGCCTCAGATTATAATTTTCAGTGTTTTGGGAGTGTAAGCAAAGTTAGCAATGTGATATTCAAATTCTGTGAGATTAGGGACCATTCACTTGGGCATCTCTCTAGGCAAAACTCTGAACATGACTGTAAACCAAACACAGACAGGGAGAATGCAAAACTTGCAATGCTGTATCGAAAGAACTGTGTGATTCCTATAGTCTCTATTGCCAGGTAGCACTTGATTTTTCCAAAGGCAGGGATAGAAAATGGCCAGTAATGGGTAACTGCCAAATAAACATAAATTTCAACATTACTGAGGTTTATCTTATGCAAACCGAAAAAAGTAGAATAGTATTCTCTCCAAAACATTATTTATAACATTAGCTGATGTATTGATTGGACATCCTCTCAACCAGTGTTTTTATTGACTTTATGTTCTTAGCTGTTCATCATAGTACTATTCCTTTCTGCGTTCCTTTTCTTTTTCATACTTTGAGGCAAAAACGTCATTTCATCTCAATAACAATAGGACTTGATGATTTTCACATTCGTAAAAAATAAAAAAGCCTGAGAGGTTCCCTAAATCCTCCACATTCTCCATTCGTATTTTTCTGTATCACTTTCCCCAGCTTCCTATGCCTGCATCTTGATGACCACTTCCCTGTCAAATCAAAAAAGTCTTCCTGCTGTCAGAGAAACTCCTTAGTTCTGGCTTCTATTATTTGGAACAATTTCTTCACATCTCTCCACCTCATCAACTCACCTTWTTGACTGTCCCTTGTGCTTTGTATTTCGTCTAAGAACGTATTTTTCTCCCTTGTCCTTGTCTGTATCTTCATTTCTTTGTCATTCTGCTCTGTCTTAGTATTACAGTCATTAACTGTATAATTTCAAGGTAAAAAACAATAAGGGCACAGTTTGTTTGGAAAAACTCAGTGTAAGATGAAGTTGTATAATATTTGCTTTATTCTGTTAATTCCCCAGGCTGCTTCTCTCCCTGCAAAAATGACGCTCAGTTTCTGGAAGTGTTCCCTATCAGCTCCCAGCTCTGTTGTGCAAAACTGCATCTTGAGGTTGGCTTATCTATGTTGATTATGGTTATGTAGAAAGGGAGGGCAAGCAGCCTTATTTTTCTACTATTTCTGTTAGACCAAATGAGAATCATTCCTTCTCAAAACCATAAGCAAGTATTATGCAGCCATTTGCTGTGTAGCACATGTAAGGAAAAGCCATCACAGGTAAATGTCTTGATCAGGAAATACTGATAGTATTTTTCTAGAGCTGAAACGTTAATACAGCGCGTTACTGGTGTCTCTTGCACCAAAACAGTGCTGTTGAATCCTGTTTCRCTTTAGTTTGATTGAAGTCTTCCGAAATACTTTCAGAATTGAATGTGAGCAGAATGAATTTAAGTGTTTCTTGTGATTGTTCCCTGTTTCCACAGTACAAAATAATGATGTGTGTGGGCTGTGAGTATCATCAGGTACATGGTAGGTTTACATCCCCTTTGGACAGCTGTGTGTCCCCATCGACAGCATGTCCACAGGCAAGGACTCTGTGACAAAGTACTGCTAGGCGGAGGTAAGGTTGGCAGCTGAGGTAGCTGTGCCAGTAACAACCTGGGTAAAGAGCAAAAAGCGTTTTTGCCAAAAGAACCAATACAGAGCTGAAGGGTATTTGAGCTGGCATAACCCCTGTTGACAAAAAACTCAGGTTTGTCCCTTTGAACCACGTCTTCACTGTGAGCAGTTTTTTGCCGTAATACAGCAGTATAGCTGTAGTGGCAAAACTTTCCCTATATGGATATGGCCAAAGAGGCCAGGGTCTGTCCCAACCCTATCTGAGCTTGCTGTGTCTGTTAGCACCCTCACCTGCCCTAGCTGCTCTGTAAACAAGAGCATTACTTTTCTGTCACGTGAAATGGCTTCGCGTTAAGGAATCGTGCTGTCCTGTGGGCAAGCTGCATTTCAGACAGCATCTTGGCACAGAGGAGCTGTCTGGTCTCGGGGAGTGATGTTTTCCTCTACTTTTGAGTGTATCATATGTTTTTCACAAATGAATTTCTTAGTCTGAATGTGATGCCATGGTGCGTGGATCGATACTGTTCCTCTGTGGCAAGGTGTACAGAATGCCAAATGTGTTTGGCAGTCTGTTATTATAAGGCGACTTAGCAGAGCCAAGAAGCCTGCAACCACCACTTTCATTAAGGGTAATTATCCTTGAGCAGCTGGGATAGGAGCAGGAGCCTGAATGGTAATTAGCTGCAATTGTTAGGAGATGCATTTTCAGGTTCATGTACCATTTTTCTCTCTGTTTAAAGAACAGACTGAGGGAATTGTGATAAATCCTGAGTCCTTGCTGTTGGAGAGGAGCTAGCTGCCTACTGATCAGCTCAAATTAGGATGTTCTTTGCATGTCTGTGTGGTCTTGCTGCAGTGAGAAATCATCCTGCACTTGGATGGTTTGGGTCTTTGTGGCAACATTAACATTTTCCTATCTGTTTTCTCAACAAATGTATTGCTTTATTGTTGAGTTTTATGTTGTAATAAATTAAAGTGACAACTACCGCAGATCTGTTTCAATTCAATTTTGTTATACAGGTACAGAGATACACATGCATGTCACCACTGAACAGAATTACCAGACCGGTAGAACCAGACAGATACAACCTCAGTCACAGATAAGATTGATGTGTTTCTATCCGTCAGCATTTTCAAAATGTACATTTTCAGTAGAAATTTGGTGCTAGATTTAAATGGAAGAATAACTTTTTATTTTTAAAACACTTTTTTCCCCACAACCTTCTTTGATGTTATGTTTTGGTGTCAGTAAATAGTGTTGGAAGAGCTTGGCAAGTAGTATGTCCTTGCTGCAACATCTTTTCATGAAATGAGAGAATTCGTAAAGAGAGGAAAAAGAATCAGTAAAGCTCTTATCATGCAGCACAAATCTGCTAGACGCTTGATCACCCCTGCTCTGTCCTTGGATAATAACAGTTGTCCTTATCTACTAATGTTCATCTTCAAAACTTTTTACAAGTATTAGTTAATGAACTCTTGGAGCACTATTTAACCATTAAAAAGAGGTGCATGATGGAAAACTGAAATAAAGATGTTAGGTAGTACATACTTTTCCTGTATTGTTTTTCTATGTAGGAAACATTTCTTCTTGTTAGTTTGGAACCAAAAATAAAGATCGAAGACTTGCTTCTGTGCTTTGCAAAGGACCCCCGAGGAATTGTGTCAGTGAGAACCAAGGGCGTTCAGCATGTCTGTGCTAGATGCTGGGTCCTGGTAGGATTTGTCCTGGATGTACAGTTGTCTTTTCTGGTTGCCCAATTATATTTTCCATGACTGGCATTTGTAGTGTACTATGTAGAATAATTACTGACTTCTTTTCACATTGTATGTGGGAATAAACGATAACAACCTCTGTCTGTAAAGCAGGCATAAGTTTCATAATATTACAGATTTGACTGTATATTCTTAGAAATGCCTTTTTTTCCTGCTACTTCAGACTTTTTTCTGTGAGTTAAGGTTTTTCTGCTTTCTGTTGGAAATCTAAAACAATGGTTTCATCCCCTCCTCCAGTTCTAGCAAAATTTCAACATATGCTATTTATGACAGTATTGAGAATTACTGATGCATTGCATCGGTGGGAGTGGAGAGGACTCCAGCAGAGACTGAAGCATTTGAGGAGCCAGGCACAGGTCTGATTTTTGCTGTATGCCTTGAGGTGAGTTTTTGAACTTTCTGAAAGCCTTTTTTGAAGTCTCCACCGATCTCTGGAGTGGAGGCCATGCTGATCTATCCATTAATCAGTAGCAGAAGTTTCCATCGCCAGGTACATTTCTTTCTTTGACACTTTTCCTCTGCAAACCACAAAGTCCAGCAGTTCATATTCTGTTGTAAGTGTGCTTTGTTGGTGCTGGTACTATTTTGGCTGCTGCTTCTTTGTATAGAAAAGAATGTGGTACGAAAGCTTGGTTATAGTGAAGCCTAACAGAGAAGAGCTCAGAGGATGGAGCAGAGATGTCCTGAGCTTAAAATAATGATCCATTTATAAATAGCAGAATCTATCCAAATACCTTCCTTTGCAGCAACTCTTCTCCCTGCCCTCTTCCTTTTTTTTTGGCTAATCTTCCTGTCCAGCAGCTATTTGCTTGTAGGTTCTGTGAAGTTACAACTTAATAATTGAAGTTCCCCCATTTGTTGGCTACATATAGGCCCCCTGGTGCCTTGTTAAGTGCTCCGTTACCAGTGAATGTTCTTAATTATGTTCTGGAAGACGTTGTTCAAGTCACAAGGCATTTACTCAAGGTTTGGGCCCAGCAGGTAAACATTTTCAAATTAATTTAGGTTGCTAAACAGAAACCGCTTAGATCTCTTGAATGCTGATAGCTTGCACTTCGTACTGAATTCAGTGGGAGAAGAGATTATTTACCGCATTTTGAAATCAGGCTGATTGCTGGTTAAATGACAGGTTCGGCTTTTACTAGTCTCCCAGTTCAGAGTATGTTGAATATGATTTGGATGTAGAGAGAGGTGTCTGTAAAGTGTCTGACTTGCATATTTAGAAGGGACATGGGGCATACGCTAATGAAAACAGTCACCTATAAATTACTAGTAACAACATCTGATCGTAAATGACCAAACATGAAGATTTGTTGTTCTGTATCTTACCAGTTTTACATAAAGTAAAACAATAAAGCTGTCTTAAGAATCTCTATTATTCCTTTGTGCATGCAGATATGTACTATAGCAAATGCTCTAAATATTGTAGATACTGAAGGTATTTATAGGTGAATGATTTTTCTTTTATCCTTTTATATAAGGAGATGATAACTTTGTTTTTATGGACCTTCACTTAATGTAAATCTTTTTTTTCCTTTCATTGAAAGCCAGAGAATCTTTCTAATTTCTTTGATGTCATTATCATCATCAGCTTTGTCCTTGTGTCCTTACTAATGAATGACAGCCATTAGAAACCCAGAGTCAGCAAAATTTATACAGGACTTCATGCAGCATGAAGGGCTAGGCTCCTGGGGTTGCACTGCTGATGGACCCAGACCTTTACAACAGCAGACTTCTATCTTGACCAAAACCAGACGCTGACAAACAACAGGGGAAGGTGTTTCTCTGCCCCGTGTATCCAGTAGTAAATCAATCAATAAATAAAGCTAGCAAACAAGTGAACTAAAAACCCTCTGAACAGATATAAATCTCCTTTAGCCTAGCTTAAATAATTCCATTAATTTTTAGTGAGAAGAGCGTGCCCATGTCCTGCTGACAATAAAGAAGTTGAAGTTTGCGAGTTTGACATGAGTACGGCCTCAGTTTCTGATGCAAACACGCATCAATTATGATGATAACCTGGATTTCCAGAATCTCAATTTCAACAGGGTCTGTTGGCAGAAGCATAGCTTGAATTAAAAGTGGTCACGGTGGTTTATGTAGCAAACTTCAACATGGGCATGGTTTTTTTTTCAGCTGGAATTGGGGACTCCTGTTATGTTGAAGTACACACAGTTTTGTTTTTTATTCAGTCCCACTGTTGATAACCTGTCCACCTTTGGGAAAACATGTTAGCTGTTTTAATCTGAGCTAATAGTGGTGAATATCAATACTTTTTAGTGCTATACTTTGGTTTCCACGTGTGACTTTGTTAGTATAGAACTTCTGACTTCAGCATAGCAATCTTAATCATAGAAAACTTCGAGCTTGCAGAAGAACTGTCAACAACAGAATTTGATTTTATAAATAGCTGTAATGCTATACTTGTTAAGATTTCTCTGGGAAAATATCACTTCAACACACATCCGCATCCACCCACAGTAAAAAAGATGATTTTTTAGCTAGGTAAAGCCAAAAAATTACTGTCAAATGTCATGCAGGTTGTTCTGTCAGGGTTTATGAAGTAAAATCTATCAATTTGTAAGTGAATTTACAATAAAAATCCAGATTTTCATCAGTGAATCTTGCTCAAAATATAGTACATGTAGGGGAGGGACCAGAGACATCAGACCCTGTGGAAGTGTACAAGAAATACAACCCCTAACTAACATCTCCTGCAAGCAAGGGGGCTGCCTGAGGCATCCCACAGGAAACGTGTATGTGGATGGACGACTTAGTCACCAGGAGGTGGGTGGCACTGAAAATGGGTTTGCGAGACTGGCTGTGTGTATTGAGATCATACAGGTTGTGTGGGTATTTGACAACTGGGTGTTCGTGGAAACTGAGGGGCTCCTATTGGAAGAACACATAAATAATGGGGATTTGGGCTACTTTGGATAGAAAAGCAAGTAAGTAAGTGCTTAGAAAAAAGGGTACTGGGTGCTTGAGGGGTGTGTGGTACAGCTGGATTTGCAAGAACATTAGACTGCTAAGTCAGCACAGTAGACCCTCAACCTGATGGTGGTACTTCCATGTCCCTGTGGCCTTTGCTAGCAGGCATTAGGCAGCTGGAGGGGAGGTCCCCGACTGCCCTTTCTGCAGTGGTGACTGTGGCTTGAAGTTCTTGCCATGCACTTGCCGTGCTCAGCGAGACTTGAACTATGGGTCGGAACTGGTCTGGGGTGTGGAGTGGTGGAGGACCTCTCTTCTGACAAGCGAGCAGCCCACCAGGTTTCTCCAGGTAAGTGGGCCACCAAGACAGGGGTCCTGCTTAAGTACCACTAAGCACTTGGATACATGGTTAAAATGAAAAAATACCTTAGTAGAGCTGGCAAGGAAGACAAAAGCTGCAGACATTGTGGATGTAGTTGTTGAAACAGTTATCAAAGTGGAAACGGATTGCTCTATGTTTGTAATACAGACTTTAGCCTCTTCATTTTTAACATCTGGGATGCTCTCTTTAGTTCCCTTTCTACTGAGAATAAGGAGATGACATGCCTCGGTCAGGTTCTTCTGCCCTGCCATCCTCACAGGTCAATATAGATACCAATTTCTTTCTGCTTTCCCAGCTGCTCCTGAATTCTGTTTTGTAAATAGTTCCAAAATTTTTCCCCTGCATCTGAAGTCCCATTTGCTTCTGAACAGCCAGCAATGATGTAGCTACCTCCCTGYGTGCCAGATGACTTTCTCAGTTGTTTTTCCCCCAAAGAATTCCCACCCTTTCCCCCCACTTGCTGGGATGTGAGGATGTGCCTCCGCATTTCCGAAGTGACCTATATCAAAAGGGACAGAGTTGAAAAGAGTTATGGTAGCTTCCTCTTCAGCCTATTCATACTACTTGCCTGCTGATCGCCACATGCTTTCCTCTTTTGCCAGTCTTTTTAGTCATTTCAATGGGCAATGTTTCCTATAATATTCATACATTGATATCAAAGGGTTTATTGGAATTCAAGAAGCAGCAATTGCTGCTATGTATCAGCAGTAATTAATGTTCTTTAAATCCTTGTTCCTCATCCATAACAATATAACATCAAAGACCCTGAAGATAAAGGAGCAGTAGCATCTAATGGTGCAGAGACTGTTTTTACCGAGTCATATATCTACATTTGTTTAGTAAGAAAGAGTTTGAAAGCAAAACTAGAAGTTCTGTTATTTTTATTACTTATAGGAATCTGACTACTTTAGTCTATCATGTATGCAGAAGGTGTGTATACCTGCCCACTAGAATGAGGAAGAGCAAAGAGATCATGGTTAGGCAGCAAAAAAGCTTTTTGAAGACTTCCCGCGAGTTGAGGCTCTGGGTTTATTCTGCCAGTTCTTCAGAACTGATACCCCACTGCTGGGGTGTAGTGAAGCATGCTGGGGTGTTACCATACTTTCCTCCCTGCATCCCTGTGGGATGGTTCATCTTCCCCATCCTTTCAGAGAATCCAGAGGTGGTGGTGGTTGTATGAACTCCTCCGTGTTTTCAATCACTAAGAATAATCTAACTAGCTTCTTAATGACTATGTGAAAGCTTTCTTCTAAAAAAAAAAAGGAGAGTATATTCCAGTTTTTTCCCTCTGGTTATTTACTTTTTAAGTTGCAGGGCCACCTCTTCTCCCTGGTATGGCATGCATTTCTTTATTTTCTCTAACACTTCTGGTTTTTCATATTCAGGAGTGCTGTCCTTAAGCCACAAGGCACTGTTATGTTATTTGCCTGTGAGCAGAAAGGACCTTTCCCGCCCTTGTTGGCTGAATAGTTAAATTACAGTGGAACATATATTTACAGAGGCCAAAAATAATCTATGAGGTAGAGGGGCAGCCAGTGCTGTGCTGGCACATGTCTGGAAGAGATGGCAAAAGTCTCTCTGTTAGCATCTTGTTGGTGTCATTCAGACTCAAAGCCTGGAATAAACGGCTTATCATCTCCCATCCCAAGCTGCTTGCACTGAGGGCAGTTCTAGTCCTGACTCTGGTTATTTGACAGGTGCACCTCATATAATAGTTCAAATTCCTCTTTGTTTATTATATGAAGCTTAGTGGACTAGTCTGAAGTATTACGTGTTTCACYGCCGTATCTGTAATTGTTTTAGCCCATTTATTCTTCTGCAGCTGTTCCACTGCAAACTTGGAGAAGACAGGCCTTTCGAACCAGCTTATGTGAACTGATAGGACCTCAGAAAAGGTATTTTTCTTAAAACAAACTAAAACACCACCCAAAAGCCCAAAACAAAAAAACCCTGCCTGGTAGCCATATCTGAATAGCTGCAGATGCTGAGATCTGCACTGAATATCTGCATGTTACTCTCACCAACAAAAAACCTCCACTGTATTATGGAAACTTCCCGTACTGTTTTGGGTGACCTTMCTGAGAGCACAGTCCTGTAAAACTTGCGTGCAGAAGCAAATCGTTAACTAGATCGGTAGACTGAACTGCTTTTGAACTACTCCAGGCTTAGCAGCCTTAGTTTCCTTTGGTAGATATATTGATGAGCCAACACTAATTCCTCAAGCTGTTTATGCTTCATGTTGTCAGAAGACCAATCTAATGCTTTTTCATTCCCTTCAGATGGCTGAGAGAATACTAAACTGCATTTTTCTTTCCAGGTTAGTATTACACTGAAAAACATGTTTCAATCCCCATGCCCACCCCAAGCTGTAGCTACTGATCACTTGCACTAGTTTCCCTGACCCAGCCTTTATCTTTGTCCACCTGGCATCAAGAGTTGGTAGAAAGAGCGGTCTCAGATGGAGCTTTTTAGCTTAAAAACAGTCTTCCAGGTTCATTACAACAATATCCTTAGGGACATGACTTGATTACACTACATGGAGCTTGTCTGAACCACCAAAGAGAGCAATTGATCAATTACTAAGGTAAGCATGCCAAAAATGCCTGAGAATGAAAAAGGACTGCTTTGGAGGGGCGTCTGGTGGGACCATCTTAAACATCATCCAGAAGTAACTTTGTTCTGTTAATATGGTAGGAATTCTTAGGATGCTCTCATTAAGGGGTGAACTTTCTTTTTGGTACAGCAGCATTAGAAATACCGATTTTAAAATGTGTACRTATATATACAGATATACACACACGGTGAGCAGAGACTTCTCATTCCACTGGAAGTAAATTTTTCCTCTTTATTGCAGAGGCTGGTGATGAGTTATGACTGATTTTTAACTCTTGAAAAAGTAAAGAAAAAGGTCTCCATTCATTCCCAGTTCAGAGGTTTTACTCCATGCATAGACTTGCTTCAGGGCCTCATATCAGACCACACTGTGGTTTTGCAGCCCTCAGTGTCTCCCTGTGTCTAGCAACAGGTATCTGAGCAACTCCTTGTGTAGGCTGCTCTATTAATTGCCGCTGGTCACCCTTCTGCGTCAGCCACTTCTCAGTTCCCTGGCATGACTTGCCTCTGCAGTTCCATCTCCGGTGTTCTTTGACTTCGCATTATCTCTAAATGTCAGCTGGTTGGGCACTTGCCTTGTAAATGATCTTTCTCAACTGATCCTCAGGATACCAGTGACTAGCTTGCACATGGACCTTTTCCAATTTTTTTATCCACTTCCCTAGCAGTCATTTCTTGAATTGTTACATCTGGTGTGAAGTAGTTGCCCTGAGGCTGAGAATTAGAGCTGATATCTTTAAGAAAACCCCAGCTTTGGCATCTACTTTATGTCTGCRTACAACTTGGTCTGTAGGTTTGTGCAGTGTGTTTGCGTTGCTCACCAGTGCATTAGGAAGCTCCCTTGCTAGTTGTTTGCAAACTGACTTTTCACAGACGATCTCTTATGTCTTACATCTGGGCACAGAACTCTGGCTGGGATGCCCTTGCCAGGTCTGGCACAGCTGGCTTCGCTTCACTTAAGCTGTCTCTTAAGACAACTGGCACGAGGAAAACTGCGTAACAGTATTTGCAGTGCATACAAATAGGCATACAGAATTACTCCTCCTGTCTGCCTTCTGGCTTGCCATCTCTTTCGATGTTTCAGAAAGCTGGTCTTTCCTGCCTCCTCCCCTGCTTGGAAGTGCTGTAAGATTGCATAGCTATCTCTTAAGACCCACTGAGAAACTGCAAGCAAGAGGTTTTGGTATCACTATTGAAAATTCTGATAGATAGAATGCAGCTTTTTTTTTAGCATTTTCATATAGGGAAAGCGATAACTCCAAAATTCAAGTACAGAGATGCTTGGTTTGATCAACATGATCAGTAAATTTAATCTCATGTGGAAATGCTTTTGCCATCTGAATCTGCTGGCAGCACTTACCATTATTATTTTGAAAGATCAGAATTTTTGAACACAAAGATTTACAATTTCAGCAGACGCAGGTTGGATGCAACTATTTGTTATCTACTGTAATAGATAACTACTGTCTTGTTACAGAATCACAGAATAGTTTGGGTTGGAAGGGACCTTTAAAGGTCATCTAGTCCAACCCCCTGCCATGGGCAGGGACATCTTCAACTAGATCAGGTTGCTCAGAGCCCCGTCCAACCTGACCTGGAATGTTTCCAGGGATGGGGCATCTACCACCTCTCTGGGAAACCTGGTCCAGTGTTTCACCACCCTCATTGTACAAAATGTCTTCCTTATATCTAGTCTAAACCTACCCTCT
>JAYKAV010000023.1:1415096-1431273 GCA_035582835.1 Phoebastria nigripes
TCCCTCCAGGGCTTTGTCCCATGGCACTCTACCAAGCAGATCCCTGAAGAGGCCAAAGTCTGCTCTCCTGAAGTCCAGGGTAGTGAGCTTGCTGCGYRCCCTCCTCRGYGCYCTAAGGATCTTGAACTCCACCATTTCATGGTCACTGCAGCCAAGGCTGCCCTTGAGCTTCACATTCCCCACCRGCCCCTCCTTSYTGGTGAGAACAAGGTCCAGCATAGCACCTCTCCTCGTTGGCTCCTCTACCACTTGGAGAAGGAATTTATCATCGACGCATTCCAGGAACCTCCCGGATTGCTTATGCCCTGCTGTGTTGTCCCTCCAACAGATATCGGGGTGGCTGAAGTCCCCCATGAGGACCAGGGCTTGTGAACGTGASGCTGCTCCTATCTGTCTGTAGAGGGCCTCATCCGCTTGGTCTTCCTGGTCGAGTGGCCTGTAGCAGACCCCCACCGTAATGTCACCTGTCCCTGCCCTCCCTTTAATCCTGACCCATAAGCTCTTGGTCGGCTTCTCATCCATCCCCAGRCGGAGCTCCATGCACTCCAGCTGGTCATTGACACAGAGGGCGACATCCCCTCCTCGTCTCCCCTGCCTGTCCTTCCTAAAGAGCCTGTATCCCTCCATCCCAACACTCCAATCATAGGAACCATCTCACCATGTCTCCGTGATGCCAATAAGGTCGTAGTCCTGCAGGCATGTGCACGTGTCTAACTCCTCTTGTTTATTCCCCATGCTACGTGCGTTTGCATAGAGGCATTTAAGTTGGGCCCCYGATGAAGCTGTCTTACTGGCTGGAGTTCCTTTGTGCTGCTCTTCAGGCACTCTCCTGCTGACCTGTGATCCTTCTCCAGGCTCTGGGCATCTGTTGCTGGCACTGGCATCAAACTGGTAGGAGTGGGATGGATTGAGGTTTAACGCTAAGATACACGTCCACTGGGTTTATTGGCTGGCTAGGTATGGTTTTACTTGGCAAATGCAGCTGGCTTGTTATTTTAGTTCACCCAGAAGTGACACAGCAGATTATACTGGTAATCATAGCCAATATGATATGGAAAAAGTGAAGAATTTCAGAATGTAAAAGGAGTAAGAGGGAAGAGTAATTTTTATAAAATGTTACTGTTTACTCAAAAATGTGATCTCTCTGTGCTTTGTATTGCAAAGGTGAAAAGGCAAAGGGCCAAGTCAGCTTGGGGCTCATGTTAGTATAATTCCATGGCAAAATAACAATTTCCGTTATACGAAGAGGTTGCAACCAAGTTGCATCCTTATTATACTAGACACGTATAACCATATAACGTTGGAATACCTGCATTAGATTTAGCAGATCAGTGAAATAAATAAGCCAGGAAAGGAGAGGACAGAAATCCGGGTGTTGGTGGTAATTGCATCATTAGCAGTAATCCCAATTGCCCGGSCATTAGGACAGATTTCTTGTGTCGGGCAGATGAGATGCATAAAGCAGTTTTGTAATAAGAGAGACAGCACCTTTTATGCTSCTAAAAACAAATTAGCCAAGGGTGGAGTGTAGCCTGGGAAAATTGCACYATATGCTTGTGGGTTGTACTGAACCTCACTGCAGAAAGCCTGAAAGCCAGCCGGTTGCCTGCGTCTCAGCAAAGGCAGAGTAGGTGTTTGGAGAGCAGGCTGATGGAGGTAACAAAATCACTGAGATGTTCTGCCAGGTGCCATCCTAATGCAGCTCAGGGCCAAGCCTGAAGAAGCTTCCTGGCCCCATATCCCCATGCATAACTGTGGCTCCTGCTGCTTAAGGACCTAGCTTGTCTGCACAGCCTGCCAGCATCTCCTCACTGCTGCAGTGGGCAAAGGCTGGAGGACAGAGGCTCCCCACCACACTGGAGGGGAACACAGGGCTGCAGCCAGCCCTGTCTGCTGTCCCCTTGGCGAGTGGTGTACCCTGGGCTGGGAAGGCAGGGTGGGCACGTGCTCTCAGCGCTGGTGGAGGTGGGGGGTGAAGGCAGGCGCCGACTACAAGGGTGGGGGTTCCTCTGCTGGCATGGCCAAATGCAGTTTAGCCTACGCCTCCCAGAAGCTGAAATATGACCCCCCTCTTCTGAAACAATTTAGCTTTGAAAAGCTGCACATCCTGCCCGCAGTCCTTCAGCTTCAGAGAGCAGAAGGTCTCGTTGGTTCAGGATGCTTTGGTAGCGCATATGGCCTTAGACTTAGCTTAGTTTTCCTGTTTGCCACAGAGATGCTGTGTGCGGCTCATAATATACAGAGGAAAATACCCACATGTGAGCATCGTTTCAGCACTGTGCATCTCAGTGAAATTCCTCTTCTCCTAAGCTCAGGAGCTAGCTCCTGCTTATGGGCTTATCACTGGGGGAAGGACGGGCAGCAGGAATTAGCAGAAACCAAATTCCTGTGACTTAGATAGAAGAAGCTTTCTTTTGACGTAGTCTGCCAACATCTTCACAAGGGGATTTGTTTCACACGTTAAAAAAACACCCTTGTTGTCCATACCCACTTACATACCATTCATTTGAAGTGTCCTTTTTAAACTGGTAGATTTTAGTGCACGCAGAGGCCAGTGACTTGAATCTGTCACGTGGTACGCGACTACAGGACGGTGGTCTGAAGAGCCTGCTTGCTTACAGACCTGAAGGAGCTGTTCAGTTTTTTTTTTTTTCACTCATCACATGCTGTAAGTCCTAATTATATTTTTATTCATTAAAACAACACACTTAAACACATTTCTTAGTATTGCATTGCCTGGAGCTGTTGGATACTATTACAGAGTAATTAGGTACTTAAGACACTATTAAAACGTGTAGAATTTGAAAGGCGTTTTTTACTTGTAAGGCTTTATATATGTGTGTGTGTGTGTATATATATACATACACACACACTGCTGAAGGAGAAAAAAGAAAAAAATGAAACCAACAAAAAAAAGGAAATTCCACTAAGGAACATAAACCAACATTTAAGTAATAATGAAGAGTCTGGCCTAAGCTCAAAAATTCAAGGAAAWTTAGAATTCGGGCTGAAAATCTGTGTTGATAACCAGCCCTGATTTTTATTTCTTTCTTTATTTTTACAGTAATGAGAATAGAGGTTGGAGTTGTCAGCCCTTCAGCTTTAGCTCAGAATCCGATTCTAAGTCAGACACTTAATATTGAAGAAAAAAAAAATCAGATTCTTGTAAATCGGTTGTAGATCAGTTTTTCTTTTAATAACACAGTGTACTATTTCTATAGAGAGGAGAGGGTCTTATAGAAGGCTATTCTTCCAGGTAACAGTATCTCCAGCCTGGCATTGCTAAGATGCAAGCATGAATGCAGTCTCTCAACACTAGCAAACGTTCATAAGGAGCACAACAGGATGACCCTGTAGGTAGAGAAATAATGTGAAAGCAGAGAGGTTGCAATATTCTGCAAACTGCATGTGACCAAAAATCAGGAGATTAAACTCATTCAGAAATCAGTATGCAGCTTACTGAGTGCATACGTATGTGTATGTATTCTCTCTATGTGATCAGTTTATATACAGTCAGTGTAAATATAAACATATAATCAGTGTATATGGTATTTCTATCCGTGTTTACTTTCTGACCTCTGAACAGCTAGAGTTTACTTGCTTGAACTTTTCTTTGAGCTTAAATATTATGACACAACCAGTTAGAATTTAAAAAATAAATCATTTTCTGTAGTAAGTGTTTAATTGCAATAAAATCCTAAAAGTTAAAAATAGTAGTTATAAATTATTGATGCTGAATTCCTTTCCATTTGGAAAGGTCACTTCTTTCTGATTTGCATTTTATTGATGTAGAACTGTAGTATTTACAAGAACTTAGGTGAAATGGGAGGCAGAGATGAGAAAACTCTCTTTTTTTTTTGAAGTCTAAAGAGAACTCGCTATTCTGTCTTGCTGCTTGGCTGAACGGTGTTTCCCACAGATGTGATGAGACCTCCTCCTACTGTTTCATTTTATTTGCAGTCAGTATCTACACAGGGGATGAAAATCTCAAACCCTTTGAATGAGCAGTACTTGAAATCATACAAAACAGCTAGTGCACATTGATCACTTATCTCATCCCAAATGGCCACGATCAAACCCTTTTCCCCAGGAGAGACAGCTTTTCCTGCCGGGCTCCAGTGCTTCCCATTTTAGCTGTGAAGTAGGATGCTCCGATGGGAACATCTTTAATGCAGGTTCCTCTCAAGTCCTCATCGACTGGAGTCAAGGTTATTGGCATCCACTGCCTTTGAGATGGAAAATAAATCTCATGATCTGGAACTCAAAGAAAACGTTCCTTGGATTTCCCTGGGGAGCACTAATCCCTATTCTTAATTGGGAAGCAAGGATTTTATTAGGCCTTATGTTCCATGAAGTAAAAGAGCAATTTGCACAGCAGCAGCTTTGTATTCCAGTGGTAGTGAAAGAAATGCTTGAAATGGTGTCCTGCTTTCGGCTGGGATAGAGTTAATTTTCTTCCTAGTAGCTGGAATAGTGCTGTGTTTTGGATTTAGTATGAGAATAATGTTGATAACACACTGATGTCTTAGTTGTTGCTAAGTAGTGTTTACACTAGTCAAGGACTTTTCAGCTTCCCATGCTCTGCCAGGTGCACGAGAAGCTGGGAGGGAGCATAGCCAAGACAGTTGACCCAAACTGGCCAACGGGGTATTCCATACCATATGATGTAATACTCAGTATATAAGCTGGGGGGAGTTGTCCGGGGGGGGCAGTGATCGCTGCTTGGGGACTGGCTGGGCATCGGTCGGTGGGTGGTGAGTAATTGCATTGTGCATCACTTATTTTGTATATTCTATCATTGTTATTATTATTTTTCCCTTCCTTTTCTGTTCTGTTAAACTGTCTTTGTCTCAATCCACAAATTTTACTTTTTCTTCCAATTTTCTCCCCCATCCCACTGTGTGTAGGGGAATGAGCGAGTGGCTGTGTGGTATTTGGCTGCCTGCCGCGTTAAACCACAACAAATGGGCATAAAGGTTGAGCAGAGATGCATTTCAAGTGTGTTAAACACCTTTTAGGAATATGTTGCTGATGTGCTGTGTTGTGGTTTTTGTTGTTTTTTTTTTTTTTTTTTTTTTTTTAATGTACATATCCCTCTAAAGAAAGCATAGGCTGTATTTAAAAAAAGGAAAGAAATCTTCTACATACATCACTACGAGGGCTATTACCTGTTGCTGGCTTCTTCACATTTTTATTTAAAGCCGTAGAGCTTTCATATTCTAAGCGTATCTGGGGAAATTGCCATGCAGTTCAGAGTCATTTCAGGATATTTGGAGTTTAAATTTGCTCTGTGCTCCAGCATTTTTTCTTTTTTTTGTTTTTTTTTTGACAAACAATGTTAATATGTTTCATTGGGAGAGAAATGTCAGAAACATCACAGTTTCCATTGAAGCTAATGTCCCTGCATGATGCTATAAACAAACTGATACCCGCAGTTCTCTTGCAGTACTAAGTTGTCTTGGGTAATGTTCTTCCCTTCACCCTCAATCCCACTGCAGCATCTCATGCTTTATAGCCCCTGTAGAAGTGTGTGGCTGCTGTGAGCTGGATGCAGGCAGGCTGTACTGTGACCACAGACATGCTCTGATATTTTTTTTATATGGAAGACACACGCCTCTTGAGGATTTTTGTGGGCAAAGAAGTTCAGCTGCTGGAAAATGAAGGATAGTCATGCCAAGGACAAACCAAAGTAGCTTTATCATCTTGCAGCATGCCGCTTTTTAGTTGCAGAGGAAAATACTATATTGTGGTTTTGGTTAGTCTGGATCTGCGGGTTGGGAAGTCGACTTGAACTTCTCAGAGTCCCTGTTGTCAATAAGTATCCTGCTAAGGCTGGCCTTTTTTCCCATTCCCCTTTTAAATGCAGTTGTAGTGAATTCTTAACTCTGGAGCTTGCAATCTTTCTTGCCAAACTTGTTGCATGGGTGGTGAACTTTCAGCTGTGAAATTCTGAATGAAGGGTGTTACAGAGACACAAAAATCTGAGTTAATTTCCCCTCTTTTTTCTCCTCCCCCTGAAAAAAAGGATGAAAGGCTTTTCTTACAGCATCTCTAATGAGTTGTTCGGATTCTACATCTCCCTTTGCACCTCACAATACAGAGTAAGCAGTCAGGACTGATTTTACCTTAACAGGAAATATCTGTGTTTCCAGGGGAAAGGAGAATCTTGAATTTACTTTAATTCCTTAGCAGCTCTAAGTAATTCAAGACATAGTACATCCAGTGTAGATCTGATAGCTGAACTGTGTATCAGAGAAACACAATTAAATGTAATAAAGTGTAGATTTGAATCACAGTTTGGCCTGAATGTAACCCTGAAGTAAGTGTCTTATATTAATATTTACAATTTATATCAATCATTGCAATTAGTAATAACACTAATGAGGCAGAAGCAAAATAGTAACCTTATTAAAATTCTCATTTCAATAATGTAATGTGACTCAGGCATTTGAGGTGAAAATGGATGCACGTTGATTAAATTTGAAAAATAATTTTTTTGAGTCTTCTTCTTAAAAAAAATCCTTATAGCTTGATTTGTCACTAAGGTTTACAGTTACCTGTAGTGGAAATGCAGAGCTCCATTAAAATAAATGGAGATCAGGAGAACGAATAGCTGGAAGATCTATTCTTGTAGCAGACTCCTGCTGGAGCAGGTTTGGTTACCGTTGTGTGTCTTGCAATTTAGATATCATTTTGCATAACCTAAAGTTATTAGGGATTAGGACTATTTATGKTAACCATAAAATATGTGATGATACTATCAGATGTAGTATTCATAGCCTCAGGTGTGGTAAATATGTGGTGATCAAAATACTGAGTTTTCAGGTACTTCCCTGACTTTTCTAATCAAAACAGCACTATAAAATAGAAGCACTTAATTTCATGTAGCTGTTATGATCTTTCTGCTAACTCAGACAGTAAAAGAGTACAAATACTTCTCACCACATGTTAGCCAAGAAACGCACATTTAAGAATAGGTTCCTAGTAGTTTCTACAGCATTCTGTATTCTCCTGCCAGGAATCCTCTGTTCTGATCCTGATTATTTTCACGCTGCAATCATGGAAGCCATAATGATAATGAGAGGTATTTGGTTCTCTAAGAAAATATCATGAGCAAGAGAGTAGAAAATTATTTCAGTGCTGTCTTGAGCTTTGCAAGCTTAGCAATGTGACCCGTCTCATGACTGAAATATTTGCAAAAACACTTAGTCTCACAGATTCTTTCCCAGCTTTTCATCTTAGACAGTCTCTCCATCTTCTTTTTTCTCTCCGTTTCAGACTTTCTTAGTTGCTACAAGTCCTAGCACACAAAAGTCTCATCTGAATGCATCATGCAGAATCTTCCTGGCTGTAGCAGAAACGTCTGCCCTGTTTTTTTTGGTTTTCATTTTAAACCCCTACTGTAGTAATTAAGGGTTCCCTTCTGTTTATATTGTAGGGCTTGCATAGAAAGAAATTAATCAGCTTCTGTCTGTCAGTTGTAAACCTGTCTTTTCTGTTACTAAAAACATATTTTCTGTAGCAGCAAATGCTGCAGTTGTCTGATCCTGTCGGCTGTCTACGTTTGATAAGTGTGGAAAAAGCACTGTTTGCAAAATTCTAGGTAAACTGGGATTTTTGAGCCACTGTCTTTGGTTCTTTGCTATCAAGAATATCCATTACTCGTGGTTTTGGCAAGATTTCCCCTCCAGCTCCCCGTTCTGGTATTTACAGTGTTTACAGTCTTAGAGGATTTTCTTCTTTTTTTCTATAATTATGCACTCTTTGGCTAGTCAAACTTCTGAGAAGGCCTGGTGAATGCTGCTTTTCCATCTCACCGCTGGGCACAATATTTGATCTTGAGGTTACCCTTCTAGAGGCGTGTTGTGTTTTGTTCAGGCTGTTAGCATGCTGAAATAATTGCTTATGGAATGAGAAAGAAACCTGTACTCAGTCTTTGGGAGTTTCTGACTCATTTTTCCAATCAGATCCATACAGGTAGAGCTGCTTTTCTCCTAGAACATGAATGATGTCCCTTATCCTCCACATGGATGTATAGGTTTGGTGGCTTCCCTGGGTCCATGAAGACAGGCTGCTGTCCCTTGGGTGCCTATTCATGGCCAGTATGGAAAGGTTGGCTTGGCTTTTCAGCTGGTGGGTTGCTGTGTCTGAAAAAGCACATTTTTTGACTAAGCAAAGACTGAGCAATCCAAAGTTATTTCCGTACATGTAAAATGAATTTCCTCTTCCCTCCTCTTTATGCCACCTGAGTTCATGGGTTAGGCACACTGGCTTTAGTGTCCTGCAATATTGTTAAATGTGCTGTATATGCACTTTATATGGGATTATCTAGACTTGTAAGTTCTTTGGGGCAGCGATCTTTTGGGCTCAGTGTTTGTGCAGCATCTAGCACCGTGGGTTTAATTAGAGACCTAATGTGCAGTATCATCGTGAAAACTAATGATTGGTTRAAGTTTAGGGGACAGCTTAAGTAAAAAAAATAGATCTTTCTCTTTACCTATCTTGTACCAAACCTTAGCTTCACTGTCTTCTCAGAAGATCTTTGCATTTAAATAGCTCCAGATAAATCAAAAGCAGAATATACAGAACAATTATAGAGGAGACACAGAGCTCCATACTACTCACCAGACTAACCACCCTGACTGTCTTCCCTGTCATTCCTATTTATTTTCATATGCTTTCACATCACTTTCATCCTTCCTCATCAATTTGAAAATCAGTTATTTCCTTTTTTTCATCACAACACTTCTGAACTCGCAACCTGTTGTTATAGGCGTATCATTGTTTTCTTGGGTTTAGAACAATTTTCCTTACCCTTGATTGGACTTTCATCACTAACAGGAATTTGACTGACAGGAGAAATTGTAATAATTTTCTTGCCTCTCTTGCCAGTGGTTTGGAAGAGAAATTTCCAACCCATTGCACAAGGCTAATACTTGTATGTACCTCATACTGGGGTTCCATATAAATTTGGTCTTATTACTGCAAGCTTTCATTTCCTGATAGCTCCTGCAAGTCATTCCTTCACGGGAGATGTTTTGGCACCTTAAACTTTATTTACATCTGGATATCATGCCTGCAGACTTACCAAAGTAAGATGCTGACTGATTAAAAGTAGTCTTTTTGTATTCCAGCTGAAGAATTCACCGTCTGTGATCTGTAATTAGACTTCTCACTAATTAGGTGTAACAAAGCTGCATAATGCCAAGATTGAGGAAAAAATTATTAGAAATATGACATAATAAATGGATGATTGTTTTTATTGCTTAACTGTAAATAAAGTGTTTCTCTCATGTCCTGGGCATCCATAGTTTCCTACCCCTGTAGGCTTAAAAAATTCTTTTCAGTCATTCATGACACTACTTTGGTTGCTATAGTGATACCAATTTCCTGTCTCAAATTATAGTACTTCAGAGGTACATGAGGCCTTTTAATCTTTTTTTTTTTTTTTTTTTTTTTTTTTTCTTTCTTTTTTCCCATTTCAGTCTTTTGATTTTACAGATGCTCTTACTCAAGGACTGGAATTCCTATATTGTTGGTCTGTTTTTTCCACTGTCTGATGGAAACCAGAATAAATATATACCTTTCCCCCATAGGACTAATGAAGATTCCTGCTGCTTTATTGGTACCCTCGCTGAAGATTGCTCTGTATCAAAGCCTTACAAAACTTATGTTTAGTTTTGTTATGGGTCACTAAGCTAGAGAAACACAGGCTGTTCACCTTGACCAAATCAAGAGCAGCTGCACCCAACCAAGTGGAATTTACACACTTACGAAAAGCAGCTTGTCAGCCATGGCAGATGTAACATTGAGCGACATGCAACTGAAATCCACTATGAGAAGTCCAGTTGGGCCAAGCCTCTGTAATGCGACTTAATGGGGACTGAACCCCAGCTGAGACAGTTTGCTGTTTCTATGATATATGTAATAGAAAGAAACCATAAAGCAGTATTAGCTGATCAACGTTCCCTTTGTTTCTCTACATATGACAAAGTTCGTGTGGTGGTGGAATTTTCTGTAAGGATCAAGCTGTTTCTGTGGGGTTGTCACTGTGTTAGGCATCTCTATATTGCTTCCCGCTCTCTCTATATATCTCTTTGAGGGCTGCTCTGATCAGAGATCAGGCATTTGGCCTGTTAGTCTTTTGATGGAATACTCCCGTTGACTATGTGGTCTAATTCCCTCTGCATTTTGTTCTCCTTCCCGCAGTACGGCATTGCCACTGTAACCTCGATGGTAAGCATATGTGGAATTTGGTATGTTTTGTGAGACGTGTAGCCATAAGCAGCCTCAGTGCGAAGACTTGCATTGCTAAATGGCTCTCTGCTCAGGAATCACTCATACAGATGAATGATGCCATTTCTGATACAGATCACATCCTGAAAACTCTGTGGAATCAGACAGACTGCTAGAGTTTCTAAGCAGCAGGAAAAGAACATTACTGAATAAGGTAAAAAGGAAGAGATTCCAGGTGGGATTACTGGATTTCCAAATGGGCAAAAACTGCGTGGGGGAAGGTGTATATAGAAGACATTCAGGAAAATCAGGAAAAGGAAGGGATCTGTGTGGCTGGAAGCAAGTGATGTGTTTATATTTTAGCAGGTAATACATGCTAAAACTGAAGGAGAAATGGGAAAAGAAGGCGGCGGATGTGTGTGGATCCCGGGATGAATTCATACCCCATGGAATTATACACGAATTAAGCAGGGTGGCAACGATGTTTGTATAACTGAGAAGGAATGCACAATATGCTCTTCTTTATTAATGTCTTTCTCATCTGTATATGCTATTCTACCCCATTTTCTTTCTAATTTAGGCTCTCTTCTGATTTCTGTCCCTTGAGTGGCTGTCTAGCGTGGTGGATTTATGCTGTTTGTTCAGCAATATTCCTACTTTTCTGAATTCTGTCCCACATGCGTTTAGCATAATCTTCGTTTGCACTTCCACTTGCTGCCTGCTTGTTTAGCTTTTTCTCCGAGGCCGTTAGTTCATTTCTATTTTCTTGTGGGAAAAAAATTTCTTTCTGTGGTAGAAGTAATTGTCTCCTACACTAAAATCGTCTTCTCCAGGATACTCCAGATTTACTCTACTATCATTCCCTTGAAATCCATATGTGATGCTATGGATTGGTGATAGAAAAAACTTGGCTTCTCATGCTCCTTTTCCAGACAATGGAAGTTTCTGTGGCTGAACTGGTTGGCAGCAGGTGGGTCCCAAAGCAGTACCTGCACCACACCATTAGCAGCTATTTGCTTTGGCAGCCAGAAACTTAGCCTATGGTGTTGTCTTTTTTTATTTGTACTACTGTTCTTGGATAGCAGCTGCTCGCTTCACTATCTCTTTTTAGCTGCCTGCGTGTGGGCATAAAGCCCATGCAAGGATCACTCTACTGCGGTTGTAATAGCAGAAAATAGATGTATTTTCATCTCTCAGAAGATCTTTGGATCTTTTCAAAGAGAAGTGAACTGTGATTGTGCAGGGTGAAAAGGGTCTTGTGCTTTTTAACTTCTATATGATGACACAAGGGACAACTGCATTTCTTTCTTCTTTTTCTGTTCCTTTTATTGATGCTGGGAATTCAAGGCTTGTCTGGCTCAGGGGAATCCACAGGATTTATCTTTTCTCTCTTTCTTTTGTATTTATTTGACTTCATACCAATGATTGGTTTAAAAGTATTTTTATTAGCTTTTTAACATTAATTTAATTGTGGTGCTCTCTCTCCACCTCAGCTGCCAGTGTATGCTGTAACCAGCTCTCAGAACCTGGAAGAATATTGTAGAACAAGCTAGGAAGAGCAGGTCAACCAGTGTCTGAAAATTTTTAAACTTAATTTTTTCTTGCTCTTTAAATTTGATGTGGGAAAGCAAACCTAGATTAAAAAAGACGTAAAATGAATATTTCTGTAGTTGCAGGCAAGGTAAAAAGTCAGGTCCAAGGTCAAGCCAGGAGACTCAAGCAACGATTCAGGAACATCAGGGAACAGGAGTGGGAACAGGCACACCTATGACATAGCTCAGGCCAGGACCCCGTGCTGGAGCTGAAATGAAGATCCCAGGGCTGTGGACAAGAGGGTGCATGGGTTGGGGTCCAAGGTGAGGCTGCCCAGGGCAAATAAGGCCTATTGGTGCTCTCAGGACTCTGACAAATTTAACTTTCTTAAAGCGTTTACTGGGAGAATCTTATGGCCAAAGTCACTGTGACAAGTTGGAAGTGCCCAGTAAAGCAGAAAGGTGGATGACACTGAGTATGTTGAGAATGAGCGTGAGGAGCTCGTGACGAGTGAATGCTGGCTTTCAGATGGAGCAATTATGAGGAAAAATGGAGAGGAGATAATAACATTGCAACAGCGGGCTGGATGAAGCCCACAGAGACCTATGATTCCAGTTCATGCCCTCTCTTACCAAGACTTCTTGTACAGTAGAGGAGCCTGGTAAGGGAAGAGGACAAGTATATTTCTTAGAACAGCTAAAAGAGATGATAATCATAACTTAATTATTACTCTGAAAATAATCAATGGACTTAAATCACACTTGCTACAAAAGCCTGGCTTTCCAAAATTGTTTTGTGCTTTTGATCTGTGAAAGGAACTGCAGGTGATACTTGGGTCATATTCATATCAAAATACCCGATTTCAGACAGAAATCAAGTACTTAAAATAATAAACAATTTAAATCGCTGGTGTTACCACTTCCGTAAAAGATATGGATGCAAAAGGAGATGACAGTGAAGAACCAAAGTCAAAAATCAGATTCTTAATACTATCTGACTAATAGTAAAAATATTTGGTTTCCCGAGCCATTTGTCTTTCAAGTAGAAGACTCTTGTGGTAGGGGTATTTTTTACACAATGCACTTGGCCTTCTGCCAACAGATGAGCACTCCAGATTGATACTAATGAAAGAAATATTAATGCACCGTAGCATGTCAATTATCTTGAAAAGGTCTCCAGCAACCATTTATCACTTAAATTTCACATCTTATAGCTGGGGACCAAATTGTGTTACATGTTGGAATAGTTCTGCCAAATTTGATCCATCATTAACTTTCATTTGTTGATAATTTGAACATGAATTTTTATTTAAGTTATGCATCTTTGTCAACTTGATGGAAACGTCCTGAATTGTCATGTTGTCATAGATGAGTGATGCTGTTTCYCAGTTGAGACTCCACTGTATTCTGAAATGCCTTTAAGGATATATCCCCAGGAAAATGCCCTGAGGCTGGGGACTTTATTTGTTGCATAGGGGGGGCGGGGGCAGAGAAAAGGGAGAGGGGAAAAAAAGGAAAAAAAGACTTTTATGGCTTAAATTGGATTCTGAGTTGCTGAATCATGCACAGAAACCTAGTTGTGGTTTTTTTTTTTTTTCTTTAATCTCATCGGTATGATGGCTTTCATTGCTAGGGTTACCAGGCTTCCAAGCAAAACAACGTAGATACAAAGGGGAAAGGTAACACCAGAGAAAATTTTCTTTACCTGCTAGGTGGGTTTCAGTGGATTGGGTGACATATCTCAGGTGCAAGAAGGCAAACAAATCCATTGTAGAGGATGTGATGCAGTCACAGGTCTCAGCACTAATCAACGTTAACATTAATTGCCTCAGACTTCAGATAAAGGCAACCCCCAGAGGGGTTTGACCAAGGAGGGTCAACACAGAAGCAACCCCCATCATAATATTGAGGGAAATCCTATGGCTAAAGGAGTTAGTTGGACTTGTGCAGTATGGGATGGCTGCTCTTGTTGACTAGTAAGGGGTAACACGTGGTAGGCTGTGGAAATATTTCTGTGTAGTATTGGACCACTGCAAAGCTCATCAACTTCTTTTCCCTGTACAAGCCATACTTTTTCTGCTTGCCTTTTTAGAAAGCAAACACACAGCAGCTTAGACTTGTGTTAATTTAAAGCTCTAAAATAAAATTCTTGATGGCCTCTAAAATAAAATTCTTGGTGGCATGTAGAATTCTGGCCAGAGGAGGCTTGGAGAAGGCTCATACGTAGCAGGTGTTAATCACAGTTTAATATACAACTGTAATGTGCTCAGATACTGTTTTCAGGGGTGTGGTATAAGAGGCCTGTGTTGAATAAACAGAATGTGAATCAAATAAAATGTACTTAAGCAGCCATTAGATAATTTAGCAAGCTCAGGTGAGACCTTCAGATGATACAAATAAAAACCAGAGCGAAAGAGACAACAGAGGGTTAAACACTGATTGTAGCTGTATGAAGTGCCTTGAAAATGGAAGCGAAGCCCTGGTGTTGGGAAGAAATAAATTTGTTTTCTTTTTGGAAAAGCTATGTCTGATCAGTATTCTCACCTACGTTTAAATGAACATTGCAAATGAATTCTTCATGCAAAGCTCAGGATTGCTGTCTATGTTGTATTTGTGCCTGTGTTTGATTTAATTTACTCTTCTGAGGATCTGTAGCAGTATAAATGCCTTAGGTAGCCTTTCTCATCACTTGGTATAGTGATTAGATCCTTGCATTATAAGTCAAGAGATCATGGTTGTAGTCATTTCTCCGTTATCCAGGTATTGGGAGGTTGGCGTGGGCTTTGGATAACATACCTCATCCAGGATATGCTTGGAGTGCATTTTAAAGGCCCTTGAATCACTGTACTGAGCTACCAGGGTTTCTGGAAAGGCTAATTAGCTCAGGTTGTGAACATAAAATACCTCTGTTCTGCGTCTAGACAAAACCTGGGGAAGAAGCAGCAAAAATGAGTTGTTGCTGCACCTCAGCAAATAAACCTTAGCATGCTCTGCAGAGAGCTACATCCATAACCCTGTACAGTTAATTGGCAGCTTGAATAATTTGACCATGTCTGGGCATAATTGACAGAGTTGCCAGCATTTTGCACCTTTGTCACGTTGTCCCAGCCTTACAAGTGGCCAGTAGTTGGTTGTCACTATGTCTATGAATTGTTCTGACCCCACTGCAGCGGCTCTTGGGCGTACAGTTATTTCTTGCTGCAGTGTGTAAAGTCCTGGTGTCCGTCAAAGACCGTTGTGCTGGGAACAGAGTGGAGACAGTTGTATCTTTTTGGATCTCTTGATATTTACAGTTTATTACTTCTTAATGTTAGTATCTCATCTACTTAATCACCTCATTGCATCTACATAATAGCATTTAGGGTTGTGCTTCATGTTTAGGTTTGTTGGAAAAACAAATGCATGGGTCATCAAAAAAACAACAAACCAAAGGTAAAACAAACCTGGTAAAAATATTTTCTCCCCTCTCTTTGCAAGAATTAAAAAAAAATATAAACATCAGACAGTGTGTGCGTATTGCAGGACTCTGTAATAGCCTGAGGCTTTATTTTGGTATCGTATTGAGAATGGAGATGCTCCTTTAGCCCATGTATGTCTCTGAAACAGGGAGGATTTGAGTCTGGCAGTTGCTGTTTAAGGAGAACTTTAGGATTTTTTTCTAATGATGATGCATATATTTCATTTAAAGTAACTAGGGAAAATTTTGGTGAAGCTTATTTACTTACTAGCAAAAAACTATATGATCCTAACATGAAAAACTCCGTAGTAGGAGTAAGACTGTCTTTATATTAACAAGCCACTTAGCTCATCACTGGATTAAGTGATGTGACTCAGTCATCTTCATTCTTGCTGTACCATGGAAACCAGCTGGATACAGAAACTTGTGTTTTTGGATGACAAGTCATGGTCAGTCACCTTAGCAGTGAGGCATAGGGGAATTGTTGTAGCATTTATTTTACTCAAAATATTCTGTAAAAAGGAATAATTTACATTTCAGTTGTTACAGACCTTCTGCTTATTTGTCACCTAAAATAAGTTTTGCAATGGAAGCGGTCCTCGGGGAAAACAAGAGTGACAACAAACATCGTTACACCAAACTGTTGCTTCCTGTACTCTATGGAGGTTATGCTGTCTCCCCTTACACACACTCACGGTTCACATAAGTTTGTTATCAACTCAAGAGTGTTGCCATTTCTGTCTTTGGAGGTTTTAAGAAAAAAGAAATTTAAATGCCAGGGATCTTTGTTATCAGCTTGTAACACTGTTGTGGTTTAACTCGGCAGGCAGTCAAACACCACACAGCCGCTCGCTCACTCCCCTCTCCCCTCAGTGGGATGGGGGAGAGAATCGGAAAAAAAAAAAAAAAAGTAAAATTCGTGGATTGAGATAAAGACAGTTTAATAAAACAG
>JAYKAV010000023.1:1431428-1474902 GCA_035582835.1 Phoebastria nigripes
AATACCCTGTTGGCCAGTTGGGCTAGCTGTCCCGGCTATGCTCCCTCCCAGCTTCTTGTGCACCTGGCAGAGCATGGGAAGCTGAAAAGTCCTTGACTAGCAGGCTACTTAGCAACAACTAAAAACATCAGTGTCTTATCAACATTCTTTTCATACTAAATCCAAAACACAGCACTAGGAAGAAAATTAACTCTATCCCAGCCGAAACCAGGACAAACACCGTTAAATTAGATCCAGTAATGGGGTCCCAGACTGACAGTGTGTCTTGACATTTTCCGCTGAAYGGCAAATAACCTGGGTGACATCTGAAATACACGGCTGGATTTTGTAACACCGCATGGTCCAGGCTGGTCTGGTCAGAATTACACCTGTACAACTCTGCTCAATCGAGGATGGCCGGGGAGTGAATTCACCCACGTTTCTGGCTCCGGAGCACGAGCAGATTGCTGTGAGGGTGTTGCTCTGTCCCTGTGCCCGCCTCTGGTAAGAGAAATTTGACTGCTGGAGCTGCATAGCAGTGAACGGGCTCTGACCGCCTTCAGGTGCCTGTGACCAGGGTTGCCTCGGTGCACAGTCCTGGGGGAAGGTTTTCCTGCGGCCTCTGGGCATGGCCCTGCGTGCTCTCTTCCCCTTAGAACCTGGGCTGTGCGATCCYGCAGGACAGGAACGTGTTGGCCAGCACACTGTTGCTCTGTCCTCTCCAGGAGCCTGTTGCTTCTCCCAGGTTGTGTGACTCGGAAAGAGGAGTCCGGCTCCGTGATCGTTAATCCCAGACCAGACGCTCCTTCATCATCCAGCAGCCCAGGTGCGATCTGGAGCAGCACTGTCAAATTAGCCAGGCAGCGCGGCGTGGAATCCGTGCTGGCTCCGTGCCTGATGCTGGAAGAGAGATGTTACCTGATCCATAGGGGTGATTGGAACAGTGCAGGCAGATAATACCTGAGCCAACATAAAGCCTGACAATAGAAAATTAACTTTTCAGCATTTGTTCATCAGATTTGAACTGTCAGGGTGAGTTAATACTGAAGCAGTGCTTGGGTGTTTTTTTAGGAGCCCTTGGGGTAGCTCTGCTGTAGTGTCAAACTACAGCCTAACTCTGATTCAGCAGCTGTTTATGTAAAGCAGGTGGTGAAACTTTGAAAGAAAATGAGTGGTTAAATGTCCTCGACTGCTTTTGAAACCTTACCATGAGAGAGGTTTGCACGCAGTGAGCACCGTAGCTCTTCCTAGGCAGCAACTGGACTCAGCTCATCTTAATTTTAGATTTAAAGTAGGCAGTCTGAGCCTGGCTACCGATGTGCCGCCTGTATGCAATGCCATTAAATGAAACCAACTGCAGATGAAGCACGACTAGGCACATTGCTGAATACTTTATTCTTCTTTCTTAGCTTTAAATTTTTTAGGAAATTTTACTATTATTTTGAGCTTGTTCCTATTTCTTTCTTTTTTCTCTTCCACAGTGGGAGAAGGGGATTACAGTAAAATGAGTTTTTCCTTCACATTATCAGCAACACGATTTGCCATTTTAAGGGCAATGTTTGTAGTCTAGCAGTGTGTTAGATATGTTCATAAAATAAAGGAATGCTTGGAAATACGGCTTTCCACCAAAAGAAGAAATAGCAGAAGTGCATATTATACTGACTTTTGTGAGGAAAATCTGGTTGTAAATTAGTGCAAATTATATGCACAGTTTTAGGAGCTGTTTAATAGTTTTCAGCTAGTTAATACTGTCACTTCCAAATCCTGATCAGCTGCAATGAAGCATCGTTTCAACAGATGATAATTTTACAGTCTGCAGAAGAAGTTGCTAGAAAGTCATCTCTGTGAGATAAACGTCCATAGCAGGATCTCACTGGTGCAGATAATTTTTGTAAATTTTAAGGCTTATTCTTTACAAAATTAGTTCATTTTCTAGGCTGAAACTGCAGCGACTGTCAGAACATTGTCTTAAGGATATATATTGGTCTTAAAGGATGAGTTGGGGAAGGACTCCTTTCCATGGTGCAGTGTACTGTTGCAAGGTTATAACCATTAAGGGACACTTTCTGCTTTAACGTATTGGGCATTATCCTCTTGGAGACAAGCTATTGTTAGCTTTTTTCTAGTATGACGTACAGTACTTTGCAGTTGGCGGATGTTACAGCAGTAGAATATATCATATTATTTGAGAATCTTTTAAAATATAATCTATAGGTATGCTGAATGGCTTGTGGACAGATGACTTTTTAAAGGTTTTTTCCAAGCCACCAATGCTTTCTGTTTAAAATGAAATGATCTGGTTCAGAAAAGGAGATGCAGCTGTAACGAGGTATAAGGTTTTTGATATATTCATGTAGAATCTAATGGGACTTACTCTGATACATCAGAATGGACTGTATAAGTGATCACATTCATGTAACAGGAGATATTCATATAACACTGACTGAGTCTGTAGAGAAGGAAAGAAAAAAGAATCAGACCAGCCAATTTTGTTTCTGTGGGAAGAATTTTATCCTAACTGCAACTGCCAGTCTTATTCCTTCACACTGAGATATTCTTAAAAGCAGAAATTCATCGGTGTAATGAACATACAGTCATCCTTGTGGGGGCGAGAATTAGATGCTGAAATGAAGTGTCTTTTTTAAAAAAAAAAAAAAAAAAGCCCATGACACCTCTGATATTTACAGAGGCATGACAAACAACCTCACAGCTTATCCAATTACACTTTAATACTATAAATAGATTTGAAATATTGGGTGCTTCCAAGGGGCTACAGGCATGTAGGAGATCATTTACAAAATTCTTGTGTGTGTTATAAAAGAAATCTTAGTCGAGCATCAGTTACATGGCACTCTATTATATTAAAATTCAGTCACGTTTGAAGAATTTACTCCTGCAGTAGGAATATCAGAATTAAAAAACAGACTAATAAAAAAACCCTTGTTGCAATGCATTTTTTCTTTAATTCTAATTGCAGGAGATCAATGACGTTCGCTAGCCTGTGATATGAATGGAATAAAAGTTGGTTTGGAACGAATTGCTGCTGTCTAGGTCAGCAAGACAGTTGTCCTTTAGAAAACGAGCTTTAGGAGTTGAGCCCTAATTTGATGAATACTTGGTATGTGCCTGGGTGCTTTGCTGAATCATGGTTTCTGTGCTGGAAGTACAGGGTTAGCTCCTCCTGATTTGAATCCCCTTTGGGCTGTTGCAGAGTGTTGGCTGGATGGGATTCTGATTCTGGGAATCCTGCACACTTAGACTGAGCTTTTTTTGTTGAGGGAATGTCTTGTGCAGTAGGGAACTATGTGAACTTGCCTGTCCCTTCTGTGGCACAACTAATATATTAAACTCCTTTTGTTAAATAGAAGCCTGTGTTTCTGTGCTTCCTAAAGGTCATGATTTCTGTTCCCTTTGAGCACCCTGCACAGGGTGGTAGGGAAGGGTCATTTTAAGTTTATGATGAGTATTTGAGAAAGTCACCATTCAGGCTTGGAAAATGTTGCTCATGCAGCTGAACAAGTCCATGCTTGTTGCAGTGAGCTGTGGCCACTTGCTGCAGCTGTGTTGCTTTTCTTCAGTTTTTTTTTTCTTAAGCTATGGGTCCTTTTGCTCTGAAAGGTTCTGAGGTCTTCTCTGTGTGTTTGTGTGCAGTTTAACAATAAAAATACTTTGTCAGTGGCTTTTGTTTTTTTTTGATTAGCAACGTTGATTAAGACAGCGATTCATGACATTTTTGGCTATTAGCCTCCATTGTGGTTTTCACAATACTCCATTATTTTCTTTCTTCTTCATAGCAGGCTACTAGCCCAGACTCCTTCTACTTCTGCTGCAGTAGCAGGATGGATTTAACAGGAGTCTCTCTGGGCTCAAAAAGAAAAGTGACTCATCTCCCCTTGCTCATCCACTCATGCACATCTTAATAAAAAGAAGTTTGTTTAATCATTTTGTTATGAATGTAGGGTATAGATTCAGTCTTGTCTTTGCAGTCTGTTAGATTTTTCATTAGCTTAAAGTGTTCAAAAGAGTTAATGTTATCTTAGAGTCAAGTGAGTGCTCAGGGCAGATCCCGCTCACTCATCCCGCTATAGCAGCCCTGCTGCCCGGTCTGGCTGCTCCACCTCATTGCGGTAGGAGATGTGAAAGACACGCTTTGCAGCTATAGCCCTGGTCGCTCTGGGAAACCAGGCACCCTAGCTAAAAATAGTCTCTTCTGAGTTAGCAGCTTTGCTTGTGAATACACAGGCATGAGAAGCTGATTTGGGTAATAAGGGACTCCCATGGTAGACTGGGAACCGGGGCTATCAGGGAAGAGACAGACAGGAGAAAGACAAGATGACAAAGACGTAGTGGTTTTAATCCTAGCGTTGCCAGTCTATGGAGTGCTTGATGTTGCATCCTTTAATTTTGCTAACCACTGTGTATTTCCTTAAGATCTCGGTCAAGGTTAGAATTTCATCCCACTAAATGCTTTACACATGTATGAGAGAAAGCATTTGTCTCAAAGACCATAAAGTTTTAGCAAACCAAGGACTATGTGAGGAAAACAAGGAATTATTGTATCTTTACTCTGCTCATGGGGAGTTAAGGTGAAGGAGACTTCCTTAAGAGGGTGAAAATTTACCATCAGAGGAACTCGATCTGAATTTTCTGTGTTCAGGATGTGAGCTTCCAGACCAGTTCCCCTCTTCTCCTTATTCCCTTTGACCTGGCTTCTTCCCCCTCCCTCAGCAAAGCTTTCTGTAATGCCCCTTCTTTTCACCTGTGCAGCTGCACTGAACTCATCCTGCTGCCGGGGGGAATTCCTCCGCTGTGGGGTGAAGCTGTACTTGTCAGTGTTTTATTTGCCAGTGGAACCGGCTCATTTTGTCAGCTATGGAAGATTTTCAGCTAGATCATCTGTGGTACAAGGAGGAAAATAAAGATGGGGGTCGAGAAATGCAATAGATAAAGGCTTAAGTGGTCAGAATTTAAATCTTAAATTGCCAATTGCACGGCTGGCTAGAAAAAGGAAATGTGGGAAGAAAAAGGAGGCAGTAAACATGATGATTAAGTGGATCTTACTCAGAGTAAATTATAGCATTCCTGAATGAAAGTCTTCTCTTTAACAGAGGAATCATTAAATGTTAAACTCACACTATTATTTGCGTTTCATTGGGTAGACTTGCATGTGCAGAAATATCCATTTTAATTAGTGTTGAAAAGAAGTCTCATGTACGGAGCACTGCCTGGTAGGTATTTTTATACTCTCTCTCAGTGAACTCATTTTATATGATGATGATTTCCTCTAATTTTTAATTAACATGTCTAAGTTAGAGTTGGGGAAAATGATCAGTGTTTCATTAACTGCCTCACACTTGGAGATCTATGCAAACCTAATTGATATGGTTGCTACAGGGTACTCTGTCAAAATGAGCTATCCTGCCACTACCTTTCTCCCCTTGCCTTTCAGTTATATGAATTTGAGGGAAAGGCATACTGCAACAGCATATAGTTTTACCTCTAAAATGGCAGCATATAATGTGGCATTATATTTCAATGCAATGTTTCATCCAGAATATTTCAAAACATTTTATAGACTGTGTATTGGAAGATCATTTGTTTATCACTGGTGTATAGTGCCCCTGCTTTGCGAAGAGTGTATATACAGTGCTTAGGAAAAGAAGTGAGAATATTTCTTGCTCCTTCTCTGGGGAAAATTATTGGCTCAACTCTAAGCATCACAATTAAAAATATACTTGCTAGTCTATAACAAATACCCCTAAATTCATAATGTTTAATATCACAAATTACTAAAGCCTATTGTTGATATTTATTGATTTATTTAACAATTTAACAACACGAATTATAGTATCTCACTGGAAAAAGTGGTTGAGATGTGTGAAGGCAGGATGGTCTAGCGGTAAAGGTGGTGTACTTACAAGGCCTCAGCTCTGGTCCCAGCTCTGCCACTAACCTGCTTAATGACTGGGACCAAATCACTGGGTGCAACTATTGGTGTACTAAAGAAAGTAATTTTGGGGAAGGAAGAGGCTGTTGTTAGTCATACTCATTAGTAAGTGAGTGTATTCATACTACATGTTTTTCAAGGGGTTTAGGTTAAGCTATAGTTATTGTAGCTATAGGGTTTCTGTTGCCATACTGTGATAAAGGATATGAAAACAGCAAAGGTAAGAGCGAGCTGAAACCTAGCAATGTACTTAGTACTCTGCCCACAAATTATGCCATGAAACTGGGTTAAGAGATTGTAAAGTCTGAGTAGAAATGCTATCTCTGAACTTGCTTTATCTCAGGAAAAACAAGACTTTTTACTGTCTGCTTATCATAGTGAGAAGAGCTAACTGCAATAGCAGTAGTAGAGTTGATACGATATAAATTATTCAAATACATTTTTATGAAGCCATTATTGAAAGGAGAATAAAAACTTTGTCGTCTTTACAAAGTGCTGAAAATGGTTATGGTATTAAAATATACTTGGTTTCCTCTAAAGTTTTGGGCTTAGAAATTTGATCAAAAAATCTTCTGTCTTAAAATGTGATATTCACATGAGATATTAAGGCACATGAGATTAATTTAAAAGCAGTTCATGTGACATAGAATTGCAGAATAATTGAAGTTGGAAGGGACATCTGGAGGTCATGTGGCCCACTTTGCTGCTCAAAGTAGGGCTTACATCAAAAGTGAGATGAAGTTGTTAAGGGTCTGGTCCAGGCGCATTTTGAGATACCCAAGGACAGAGATTCCTCAGCCTCACTGGGCGACCTGTCCTAGTACTTGACTACTCTCATGGTGAAAATATTTTTCCTTTTATATCCCACTGGAATTTACCCACCAGTTTGTGGTTTTTCTTCTCTTGTTCTCAGACTCAGGGAAGAGTCTGTCTCTTTCTTCTCTTTAGGTGGTGGAAGATGCTGCCTTAGTCTTCTCTTCTTCACTAGACAAATGGAGCTCCCTTACTTTTCCTTATCTGTCATGTGCTTCAGCTCTCTTAACTGTGATCCCCTACTGGACTCACTCCAGTTTGTCAATCTTTGTTGCTGCAGGATCCCAAAAATGGACACAGTATTCTAGATTTTGTATGTAGCTGTCGATAGGGAGTTGCTGAATGATAAATATCAATGGTAGGATCCCCACAACTACCTGCATGTAAGGGGACTTAGTTTATATGCCAAACTTGCCATGAGAAGCTGAATGCAACCTGGAAGGATGAGTTAGTTACATAAATCTTTGCCTTTGCACCTTGTATTCCAGTTCTGAGAAGAAAGGGATAGGAGAGAAACCCAGTTTGAAAGAAGAGAGGAGGGTAGAGAGCGCTCAGTTATAATGGTGATACTAAGTACAAATTCTAAAGTTTCATTTTCCTGGAGAGGTGAGGAAGAAGTGAGTTAGGGAGAGAGGAGTGAGAGTGTGTCTTTTGATTGGAGCAAGCACATTGCAAGCCCTCAAGCTAACTGAAACACTAGAGCCACTTTAGTGCTAAGCATGATGTAATGCAGTGAACAGTTTCCTTTTTTTAACTGTTTCCAGTTCTGCAATTAGGAATGTAACCCATTGCATTATGAGAATAAAATTTATTTTTCCTGCTAGGCTTTTTAGTGTTGGGTAAATATGACAGTCGGAACACATGGTGTTTCCTTAAAAGCTGTGAATTTAAATGATGGCTTAGTGTTGAAAAAAGGATCTTGGGTGTTTACAATCCAAGGCAGGTCTGTCAGCTACAGAAGTCGGAGTGTGTTTTCCACCAGCTAGAATAGTCCGTTTGGGGCAAGTGCCAGAAAAAAAAAGAAATCTCCCTCGGGGAAGCAGTGGGGACTTACTTAATTCACAGTTTTGTGAAAACTCATTACCTTAGTTTCCAGGCTTTAGTTCTGAATCCAGTGCTAGTCWGTATTTCTGTAATTTCAATCACTGATACGGACACTGACGTGAATTTTGCTGTTAAGTTTGTAGATGGCACGAAAATTGCTAAAATAATGAAGGTTGTTGCAAGGATAATCTGAAATAGCTGATTAGATGACAAAGTTCCAGCAAAATTCATTTTAATGCAGCCAGATGAAGAGCTGTACATCAGGAAGTGAAAAAAATGGATATAAGACTCTCAGGGTGGAAGGCTGCTTTGGGAAGTAGCAACCCAGAAGTCAATGTAAGGTTACTGGGGGGATAGCTTGCTCAACATGTACTTAAACTGAATTGATATGGCAAAGAAGGCTCATGAGGTTTGTTCTTGATCCTGAAATTCCTGTCTGTATTTGTGAACTGAACGTGGAAGGTTGTTCTCTCTTTCACATTTTTTTTCTCCCCCCNCTCCAGCCGCAGACTTTTTCTTGACAAACTTGCTCTTTCTTCTGCAGAAAATCAGTTGGATTCTACTGGCAATTAGCCCAGGGAAGCAGAGACTAGTTAGAGTAATTATTGCTGGAGGTGGAGGTCTATAAAGCCTAAGGCGAAACAAGAGGAGACAGATTAGAAACAGCTCTTTGGAGTCTGAGAGATGAATAATGTCTGGGCTTGGAAAGTTCTTGGATTCTTGGGGAGAACCTGGTGGCGTGATTGAAAAAATGCTGATTATTTTTGTGTGTATCTGCATTCATTTAATCCCCCCTCTGCATGCCCTAATTTTATTAGGCGTGTTTGCCAAGTGATCTTTCCCTTTTAGGGAAGGAAAAACAAAATGTTTAACATAGCTCTCCAACAGCAGCACTATGCTGGCTTATCCCAGAATCACTATTCATGGAAACCTGTGATGAGGCTCCTGTAAGCTGTTTGTGGGCTGTCCATAAAGGGTATATCAAGTACAAGTCAGAAAATTAACTTGCCTTTGCCTCTGGTAGCTGCTGTTGTTGAGATCTGGTGCCCTCACCTCAAAAGTGTCCTCAATTCTAGAGGACACACTCTGAAGGTAAGGAGTGAGAGGTGGGGAGAGGACCCACAAAAAATGATCCAGATGCTGGAAAATAAGCTTTATGAAGTGAGTTGTAGGGAGGCCAGTCATTAATCTCATCAAAGAGAAAAGGTCAAGAGGTAATGTGATTGCTGTGTATAAGTACTTGTAGATGGAGAATATAGTTGTCAGCAGGGGCCTTTTAATCTCCTATACAAGGACATGACAAGATCCCATAGCTAAAGATCGAAGGTAGACAAATTTAGTCTAGAAATAAGTCATCATTACCTGGCTGTCTGCATAAATAAATACTGGGACTCTTTACTAGAGGAAGATGTAGGAGCTGTATGTTTTTTGAAATGTAGGTAGCTGTATTTTGAGCGATGTGCTTTAAGCATGTTTCTGAGTTACATGTATTCGGGTCTGGAAGGGAAGGAGGAGAGGAAGCTGGACAGGAAGGACCAGGTGATCCCTACTACCTTTGGACTTTGCATCTGAGATGCCTTCAGTTTATTCCTTTCATTCAAGGGCCATTTGAGTGTTGTCGTTTGAGTGTTCATAATGGCTGCAAATCTCAAGCAAGATGATAATTATCTGACACCTCAGAGCATCAATCTGCAGGAGGTCAGGAGAGATCCCTTTTCCTCCTCGACACGTGCTTGGCTCTAATTGCAGTCCCACCTGCCCAAGTGCACCCCACAACAAGCATATGTTCCTTCAGGGAGTTGAGGAGAGCCACAGCCCGGGATGAGGCAGTRCCTGAGATAATGGATGCAAAGAACCCAGATCTCTGGCTTACCGCCTCTTTACAAAGAGAGCCTTTTTAGGAAATATGATTATGTTTTGTGCTTTACAAGGGCCATTTCCACTGTCCAGAATTGTTGCTGCCTCATTGCTCCATTGAGAGACCATCTTCTCCTTACCCCTGTGTCACAGGCAAACAGTCTTGACTGCGGGAATTTTGTCCCTGTCCCTCCTTCCCAATGTAAGAGCAAAATATCAAATTAATCATTTAGAATAAATCAGAATATCATGCCTGTTTCAGACGCATAAACCTTCAGGAACAATCATAGGATCTTACACAAAATACAAATAATGTTGGGGTAAGTTAGACTACAGGTACATCTTGGGAGCTAGAACCTACATTTTAGTGAATCTAAAAGCTAGACTACAAAATGCCTTACAAGCTGAGATGCCTAAGTACAGAAATTGTTCACTTTCATTCACTTTACAGTAAAAAAGAACCACCGCCGGGAAGCAAAATGTTTTATTTCTGTAAAAACATGTGTTCCCGTTTCTTTTTTTTTTTCTTTTTTTTCTTTTTTTTTTTTAGTTTTCTTCAATTTCTTTTTAGTTCAGGAAAGAATTACCTCGTCTACCACCCTAGTAAACATTTACCTCATAGCCTTTATCCACTTGGATTCATTATGAATTTAGGCAGAAAACATTTAGCTTTTGTGATCATTATCTGCCATTACCTGCTATGAGGACYGTTACACTTTACTGTATTGAACATTACTGGAATTAAGGTTGTAGTTGCAATTCCTTTAAGAAATATCTATTTCCATGGATTTGCAGCTCAATTCTAAGCATTCTCAATAGGAAACATTTAGCTACAGGCAGTTATTTAATTTTTTATTTCTGTCCTTTTCCTTTGGTGTAGAAAAAAAAAATTTAAACAGCATCATCTTCTGAAACTATAAAATAAACAGATTGACTTGGAGACTTACTGATTTCCCCCCCCCCCTTTTTACTTTTGTCCATCCCCCTACCCCTCTTCTAGCTGAAGTGGGATGGACCCTTTAATCTGTCGGTGTGAAATAACCATGAGAGTCACTGCAAAGCTGAATGGTAATTAATAATTAAAGACAGATCCAGAGGAATGTATCTATAATGCATTGATTTGTGCAGGGAGGAGTAAGTTAAGTTGTTTTTTCTTTTTTTTAAAGAAAAGAAAGACTTAGCAGCTAGTCTTGATTTTAGACATAAATCCATTTTACAAACTTCAGACTAAGCTTCTTAGTAGTCATAATGCCGCTCCTGGGTACGGTGAGTTAGGTATTCAGTTTGCAGATCTCTCAGTCCTTGTTCATATTTGCCGGTCATGCACAGCCACACACCGTTAGTATTCTTTGCTCTGAGAAAATAAAAAAAAAAAGGACAACCCTAGGTACCAGGATACTAAAACCAAAACAAAGACTTGCCAGAGCTGTGATCAGAGACCCTGCACATTTCCCTAAGCTGTTTCTCTTAAGGCACTGAGGAGTAAATATTTCTTAGGGACTGACAGTTCTCCAAATAGCTTAACCTGCTGAGAAAATGGACGCTGCTTGAGTTGGATAGGAACCAAAGAACTGAACTGACGYGTTTGAGCATCTGTTTTCCCCTTCCTGGTTGAAGGAATGCATTTCTCTGGTAGCACATTTACTGCCTTTTTATTTTATTCATGGGAAATTCACATTATTTCCAGGTATCTGATGATTCCTGTTTTTTCACTGTAGTCCTCTATGTCCTTTACATCCATACTCTGGACCTCTTCTTTCTTTTGTTCAAAAATTTCTTGATCATCATCCTGTTGTGCCTTAGTTAATTAGTGCAACTGATTAAGAGCAGTATGTGTTATGTCTCCTCCCTGAGAAATGCACTTCAGGCTGCTTGTGTTGTGACTTGTGGAAGGGAGAGGGAAGCTACAAAAAATATCACTTTAGGTAAATTGCTGTCTATTTGTTGTCACAACGATTAAAGGATGCTTTCACCTTCTCTGGACCAGGGAATATGGAGGGGACTTGATTTCTTTCCCTGCTGATAGGGAATCAATGCCCTTGAAATTGCATAGGTTTCTGTGGGTAGCTTTCTGAACTGGGTGGTTTGTGAATATGGGTAGGAAACCTCTGGACTGAGTTAACACCTCCCAGCACTGAACTTTAACAATTATAATTTCTTTCTTCATATAGCAGTAATAATGATGCTGTATTGATTAACTAATGCTGTAATATGTTATCCTTGCTCATTTTAAGTCTCTGAAAGAAAGCCTGAGCCATTTTGATCTGTATTTTTCCTATATTGTGCACAAGAGTTTTCGTTGGGATACCATCCACACATTTGGCTGTTGAAAGTCAATTTTTAGCTGAAATAAACTTTTGTTTCTTTCTTTTTGACACTGCTCTTCCTGAAGAAATGTCACTGTTCTCCCAATGGGAGAAAGAGAATTCATTGAAGAATTGGCAGGGAAAATAAAAGATTCCCCCCCCAAACTTGATCAGCTTTTGACATGCTTCTGTCTTCAGGAGGTGGCTGAGTAATCTTGAATGGATGTTTTATTCATTTTATTGTGTCTACAAAATAAGCCTCTACCAGCTATTTCTTGGGCTGGATTGAAAGCATCTTTTCCCTTCTACTTACTGTTGAAAAATACAGGCCTACTGCCCTAGCTAAGAAGATAATGGGATTGGCAGAGGTTGGAATATTCTTTCTGTGCTGATGAAAAGGTATTTTTTGTTCCAAAGTGGGGAAGTTAAAGGAGTTGAATGTTGTTTTAGATGTGTGGGTGATATGTTTTTCCTGTGGCCTTTAATCTTGTAAAATTCTTGCACAATACAGCATTTTTTAAAAAACAAATATACGTAGGTGATCATGGTTTGACATAATAGGTCTGAGGTCATTTCCAGCAGTCTACCCCTGCTCACTTTCTCTTCTACATTGTGAGTGAACTTTTACTTTAAGAAATGTCTACTTAGAGAGGTCTTCAGATGTGTAAATTCCCACTGTAGGATGAAAAAGCTTGCATCACTAAGTATAACCCTAGCTGTTCTCTTTGAGTAGTCTCATGTCCCTTATAACTTGGCATTGAAAGTCATAAATTTGTACAGCTAAGTGTATTTTGTGGAAAATACAGCATGGTGGTTTTTCCTGTGCACAGAATGTGTGAGACTTTTGCAAATAGTGGTTTTATCAAAATTGGATCCTTCCCTTCATGAAAGAAATTTCAAGATCTGATWTAATAAGTTTAGAATGGGCTTAATCCAGATTCCCATTGGCTTAAATAGGCTTTGGATCAGACTCAAAATAAATGCATGGGTATGGAAGGGCGAGGAGGGAGGAAGAAAAACATCCATTTGCTAACAACACTGAGCTGAAAATTTGCCATTGGGTTTGGGCTGTATCCTCTGCACTCTGGTTATTAGTGCCTTTCTGTCATGGCATCAGTTAAACCCCAAACTCCAAACTCAAGAAAAACAATTTGCAAGAATTAAAGGTTCAGATTTTTTTCTTTGTTTTGGGATAAGGCAATTTCCCTAAGAAAAAGACTGTTGCCTTGTAAAAGGAGAAGGCTATGCTGTAAGTTTCAGAAATAGAATATAAATAGAGACAGGCATTTACAATATAAATATAGAACAAACTCATTAGAAAAAAAGATTGGAAACTAAATAACAGTTCCAGAGAGATGCTCAATATAATGAAGGACAACAGTAAATGTCATGTACACCGTACAGAAGTTTTAACTGTTTAATACTATTAAGTTCTGTAATAAAGTACCTTGATATGAAACACATCATAGTCATACATGCCATTTTGAGGAAATGAAATGTGTTTTTTTAGTAGTTACAAAAACTAGTCTGCTGCACCTTCTGAGATGATATATAGTTGCATAARTTTCTTCTAACTCTTTCCTCAGATTTCTATTTATTCCTTGGCGGAGAGGCAGGTAAGGGGAAAAATGAATTTTTCCCATATTGAAAATGTTGACTTTTTGGCACATTTTATATTACATGTCAGATAGGACATCTGTGGTACAGAAGCACATAACTGTACTTCAGACCTCCTAGCTCCGCAAAGTGCTGGTGCATTGCTGTAAGTCATGGGTACCAGTGTTAGGGTAAGTGGTCTTGAACGGGTGCAAGACTTGGGTCTGGGAGCATCATGTATTGGAAAAGAAGATCCTTAAGGTTAGTGGCACACAGAATTCATGGCGTATCTCTTGATCCTGCTTCTCAGTTTGTCCCCTTTTTATATGTTGCTTTCTGCTCTGCCCAGGCTTCTGCAACTCATTTAAGCACGGATTCATCCAGTCTTTCTGAGAGAGTCAAGCTGGAAGTATAGGTCCCTGGCATGATAAATCAGTAGGAAAAAATGTACTTCCAAAGGACTATTCAGATCTAGAGAGGCAAACCTGATCTCCAGAGGTATCTGTCTCTGTCCCTAGGGGCTGGTACATCCTAAAGTTAGGTAGGATAAATCTCTGCCTCCATTTCCCAACTGTAAAATAGACAGTACTACTATCTAATGTTAAGGGGATGTGAGAAGCCTGAAATTACTGCATTTCTACAGAAAAGAGCCATGAGAAGGTGTAAGTGTTAGAGATAACTGTTCAGAAGTGTTCTAGGCATGATTTAAAAATATTTTCCTTTCAAGTCTTGTGCTGCTTAACTGTTGTACCTATCCTTATATCTATGAAGACAGAAAAAGAGTAGTTCTCCTAACATGAAGAAAGAATATTTCTAAAACAATCTGGGGTCACAGGGGAGAGACCGAGCATGAAAAACAGTCTCTAAGGGGGAGAATTTCACATTAAGAGTTTGTTACTGAAACGGCTTTGCAGCCCTGGCTACAGCCTGCTAAATGCTGACATATAAAAACTGTCTCCAAAGAATCTGTCGAATGCCTAAGTCTTTGCTGGAGTAAAATAAAGAAATATAGACCTCATTTATCAGGGCCTACAATCTTTTCCTGCTTGTATCTACTTGATCTGAAGGTCATTTAAAATGTATTAGAGGTTTAAGATTGGAACGTGAGGCTAATTTGAAACCTGGCTCTGAGGTGACTGATTGTGTTAATATTCTTCATACTGGTTTAACTAAAGCGTAGTGTCCGTGTGACAGCACGGCATTAGCTAGGGATCCAAAAAGACGTGGCATTGCCTGGTGAAATAGCTGTTTCTTTTCACAGATAATGCTGTATAATTCCACTTAGCTTTAATGGCCCCATGGCTCTTAAAGTAATGAACACCTAGGGCAGAGGCTGGGTGAGGAAATACAAAAAGCTGGCAAAAACTCAGTGCTCACAGATTGGAAACCTCCTGGTTTGGCTTTGGCCTGAATGTGGAGAACTCTCCAGCACTCCCCCAACCCCTTCCAATGTTTTCTCTGACATATTTGGCCCCTGACCAATTTTCCCAACTGCTCCCAAGCCCTTTCTTATAGTCTCCTAACCCAGTTGGATGTTCCCTCAGCTCCTTTATGCCCTTTCCATTGGCACGGATATGAAGTTCTGCTGCTTCAGGGATAATGCTAAAGATAAATGTGCTTTCATCCTTCTTCCTCTCAAAGGGGGTCATTCCCAGTATTTTACAGTAGCTGAATTCTGTAAATGTCATTTGAGGTGTTCCAGATTTATTCTGAATGTGGCCACAGGGAGCAGGCGGGCTTGGCATTTGAGTGCGAATGGTCCCCTTTCGTGCCATACTGGGGGCAGTGTGTTGGTACTTCTGCTGAAATTAATTATTTTAGCAAGATAAGTAGGGATGAAACAGTTAAAATGAAAGGCAGATGTATAGAGAGACCAACTTCCACCCAGTAAAAGGACAGCGAGGGGGTGGCATTGGGCCTGGTCTGTCCCTGTGCAAAGCTGCAGAACAAAAGTCCTTGCTCAGAGAGGGACCCGGGCCCACCCCACTGGGAGGGTGATCGTGCCGGGGGACTAGAGGTCTTTTTTTTTGACAGCACTTGAGGTAACAGGCCCAGATCTGTTTTGTGTTATTCCTGTTTTACCAGGCAACCCCCTGACTTTTTTTTTTCTCCCCCTCTCACTCTGCTTTTGTGTCATTGTCCAGGCCTGATTTTGTCTTTGGAATAAGGGGTGTTAAAGTACCCCTGAGCATGTTAATGTTGTTCAATGCAACACGCACGCTCCATATCACAAAAGGTGCAAAACAAGTTTTGCATCTGCCTCTGCTATGTCTCTGGTCTTCTGACTAAAATATTAATCAGCATCGCTCTGTCACTATAATATAACTGCCTTGATCTTTAGCATGTTCGTCCTGGCAGTATGCCTTTCAGGTAGGAGTGTGCTGTTGTCCCCTTCTGTAGATCATGTGGCCATGTTTATCTTTCTCATTTATAACAAACAAATTCAGGTACCTACAATATTCAGGAAATATAAAGTCCAGTCCTTATTCATGATAAGAAGGATATTAAACATTGTGACTCTTTGGCTGATCTTGATGCAGCGTCAAAGTCCTTGCTCCCATATACAGTCTTATAAAGCCTCTTTATGATAGGCAATTAGGTCTTATTTTAACACTGTAAGCCATTCTCACAGATAATTAAATGTAATTTTGAGGTCAGTGTAGGTTGATGCAACCTCTGATAAATACGATGTTATCTGGTACAATGATATTTAATCCTGTGGTTCTGGTGAAGACAGAGCAGCTGTGAGGGAGAGTAACCAGTATGAACATATCTGCCAACAGCCCTGCGTCAAATGAACAGTTTTCCCAGCTTGTGGTATCCTCTACAGATGTTTCCATATGTCTTGCATAATAATGTCTTTTTTGAAATGAAGAGCATAATTATTTTTATATGGTAATGTTAAAAAAAAAAAAAAAAAGCTCTGGCTTTGAAGAAGGATTCAGTGATGCAGATTGGAAGCTCACTTTCAGTTTTTATATTTTACTATTGGGCAGTAACACTGCATGACTGACCGGGAATATTTCACAAACAGCACTTAAAATTTGATCTTTCTTTTCTGGTAGTGAATAGCTATATAACATTGATGACCAAGGTGAATTGCCTATCCATAATACTGGATTCCTGAAATAACCAGAAGAGAGTAAAGATGTTTTACATATGTCTTCTTTGGATGTCAGCTCTGCTTCCTCTTGAATTTTCATGGGAATGGAAAAGAATATTCAAGCAATAGGTTTGCTTCTGCAGGAAGGATTGTTAATTCAATTTAGAATACACTATTAGAGGAGATAAGTAAAGCTAGTCTATATTTCAAAAAAATTTACAATTAGGAGTCAAGCCAGACTAGGAAAAAAATATTCTTGCTTCATGCTTTAGAAATTTATTCTCTTGGCATGTTTGCAGATGTGGTTTTAAGAGCTTATCAAATGCTATGTTAAATATTTAAACCTAAAAAATACTCTCGTTGTGTAGAAAAAGGCAATGGCAGAGAACTGGAGATTTTTGTGTCAGAGGTGACCTTGTTTTGGGCTCTTTGAAAAAGACCAGAAAGTTTAATTGAACAAGTAGTTAAAATGTTAGTCGCTGTTTCCCAAGCTGCAGATTTAATCTAGAATTTTGGGCCCTGTAATTCTGTGGCCTTCAAATTGAGTTCCCGTTTGCTTGAGTGAGCTCTGCATCTGCAGCGTGCCCAGAAATCTCAGAGCTGCATGTAATGATTATAGCAACATGAACATGTTAGAGTAGCAGCAGTCCAGATTGGTTGACCAATTTTACATATGCTTTGATTTTTGAAGGCTAAACATTAAAAGTTACAAACACAATATTCTCTATTGCTATGCTGATGGGTCAGGCAGTACCACCTAGAAGCCTGTGCTTATCCAAGCAGCCAACTGCTAAAAACTGAAGTAACAGCCCAACTGCCTGACTTGCAAATTGCTGAAGGCTGGAAAATATATTTGGGAAGCATCTTTATTTATATGCTTCCCCCATTCTTATACTTTTGTATTTTTTGTTGGAGACAGGTTACTGATCTAGATGGACCTGTGCTATGAACTGGTATGGCTACTTCAGCCATATGACTATCTCTCTGTCAAATATGATTGAAATCAGTCAGTGGATTTAGAACTATAAGGTAGGGATGAGCAGCCAAAAGCATATATATACAGTGTACGTGCAGTGCCATCACATAAACATAATTTGCTTAGGAGCTTGCACTGAAAATCTGATATCAGTTGTTGATGATGTGAAGACTTCTCTTTTTCTGAACTTGGACTGTAGGCTCCTGAAGGCAGTAGGTTGTCTTTTTGTTCTGTGTTTGCACAGTGCTAACAGAATATAATCCTGTTCTGTGCTAGATAGTGGATTAAATATATTAGATATCTTAAAGTTACTCTTCTGTATAAACATTTGCAGGGTCAATGTGTAAAGTACTGTATTTAACATGGTTTTGAATCCGGAAGCAATCACAGCCACCACTTTCAAGACTATGCACTTATTCAGCTCTTGTGGATAGAAATACCTCTTAGAGAATAGGAATTGAGCCATTATTGTGTCTTGCCTTGAATTATGAGTAAATTCACTGTACAGAATTATTACTAATGCTTAAGACAAGTGCAGTGGTCCGGTCAGTGACTTCATACACACTAAGTTCTCTCTTCTTCCAATACAATTTAGTTGGAAGAACTATAAATCTAATTATTTAAGTCCTTCACATTAAGTCATGGGTTGCTTTTATGAACTTTATTGCCAGAGAGGAGTAGAAGCTTAAACAGTGAATTCTTAATAGCTTTAGTAATGGTCTAAATGTCTCCTTTTTCACCTTTCATCGTAACGCTGCAACAGAGTAAACCAAAACGCTCTTTTYCCATTTATAGTTCTCCCAGTGTAATCAAATTATTATGATGTTGTTGATAGTATTATGGCAGCTGGTCCATATAATAAACCTGAAGTAATATACCTTCATATTAATAATCTCTTGGTTTTTACTTTTCTCGTAAGAGTCTTTGTTTTAAATAATGAATGTAAAAACTAGTGTTGACCTTAGCATGATGATTGAAGAGCCTGCTGCTGCAAAAGTGGAAATGGCTTGAGGGGTTGGAGCAGTAGGTGGTTGCCTATAATTTGTTGGGGAGTTTTTTGATTATTAGTTGTCAGGAAAGTTTTGGAAGTACAGGGGGTGGTGGTGACGAATTAATAGGCTGTGACTAGAACATCTTGATCTCCCTGAAATAGTTACAGTTTACAGTGAAATAGTTATAGTTTAATAGCTGAAAAGGTGAGTTAGGCTGTGTTCTTGAACAGAACAGCAGCTTATGTTCCAGTCATACAGAGTATTAAGTGCCTGTTCAAGTGACTCTCGTAAACACTTCTCTTGATTTCAGTGGGTTCATTCACATGAATTAAATTAAGCAGATGCTAAAAAGTTTGCAGGAACTTGTTTCTGTCTGAGCGGTATATTTTCCTGGTAGCTCTGGCTGCCCAGAAGTATTTACAGTGTGCTCTCACCTTCAAATAAACTTGGGAAAACACAAAAACTTGCATCATACTTGCAAATACACATTTGAAAGTATGAGTCTTTTGCTATTAAACTTCTGAATAGATGCCAAAAAAAAATTACTTCAAATCATGAATGGCAGGGGTCAAATAAAGCTTAATCCATAAGAATCTCCATGTGGATAGAAAAAGAGAGATCTGTGTTCAGAATGGTCCATGAAAGAAAACATCATGGAGGGAGCATGGAAAAAAAAAGAATTTTTTCCATAAGTCAATGTTTATCAAAAAGAGAAGGATCTTAGCAAATCCTTCACAGAAAGGAAAAAAAACCAAAGATAAAATATAAACACCAGGGAAGTGATTGATCTAGAATTCTTTCCTTTTTCCTTTCTCGCCCCTCTTAGGTGACATGGTGATGAAAAGAGAGGATTAAAATGGTCTTCTTTAAAGCCAAAATTTTATTAGGAAATGATTAAAAGCACATTGTGTCTCTTAAAGTGAAGGTTTGCTCTTTTTGGTCCAGCCTTGCTGCAAAGCATTTTCAGAAGAGAGCAAGAGAAAAGGAGAGAAGAAAAACGTAGATCATTCTAACTTTAATTATTCATGGATAATAATATCTGTGGAATTTTCCATTTGTTTTCCCTGTCCATCATTCACTGAAAACTGAAGACAGGTCTATATCCAGAAAGGATTTTTGGGTCAGAAACTGCTACAACTCTTTCATTTGGAGAACAGTTTTGAGCTGTAACTACCGTAACAGTAAGAATCCACCCAGGCAGGAACTAAGTTATGGAAGCAGGGGAATGGCATGGGAGAATCAAAATTCTCTCTGTGCACCCCCCTAGCCCCACAAAAAAAGGTGGGCGGAGGATGAAAAAGTAGAGGTAGAGAAATTTCTGAACTTTAAGGTCTCCCAGCCTGGACAAATTGACCAGAATTACAGTTATTACTTCCACTGAAAACTTACTTCCAGTGCACATTGCATATGACTTTTGGAATCCTAAGGGATTTATCTTCCATACCTTGCCCCATATGGAGAAATACTGGCCAACTCTGGCTTTATAGAGAGGTCAAGGGCTTTAGTAAAGAAGCAAGTAATAGAGCACTATTTTTGTGACAAAAGCTGAAAGTTTTCATTTTCCTTTTTTCCTTTTTTATTTTAAATCTGTACTGTGTGACATGCTTGGTGTATGCCTGTCATGTAGTATCAAAATAAAACAATTTCTTGGAAAGAAAAGGGTGAAAATATTGTCTCCTGAGTTCTATGCAGGGAACCTGGCAGGGAACTGGAGATATGATGCTTTGTTTATTGTAAYGTTCCTGAAGGGAGGTGAAGCTGCAGTGGTCTGCCATCTTGCTGCAAAGGGGCAGAACTCACTGAGATCAGAGCAAGCAGTGGAAAGGTAGTCAGAAAGCTGTAAGGACTGCTCCTAAGAGAAGTCTGTGACGCTCAAATACTGAGCAAGGGATCTGTACCAGACATCCATGTCTTTTTTTTTGGACCAAAGTATGTATGTATTTTTACTTGTATTTACTTAAACCCCCCAAMCAACCAAAATTCCAATCTTTGAGCTTCATTAACATTTTCCTTATTTAGGGGTTGCAGGTAGAAAGGCCTTGATGGTGTTATTGGTAACAAACGTGTTCTGACGAATCTGGGAAGAAGGAATGCTTAGGGACTTCTGTTTCAGGGCAATGAAAGCAGAAGGGATACATTTCTTAGGTGTATTTGACCAGAAGCACCATCAGGTGTTCGTAGATCCCTAGCACACAACAGTGAATTATTGTTGCCACCTCCATTGACATACTGTGGGGACTAACTCAAAGAACTGTGGGTGAATTTAAGATGAAATGGTTTAAAATGGTTTCACAAGTCTCCTCATAAAACAGGAGACTGGATGGACTAGGAGATCTCTAGGTAACCCTATAAATCCATCTTTAAATAATCTGGTGAGTCTAATTCTCCTCCATTGCCTACATTTATTTTAGCTTTAAAATAATAACACAAAAAAGCTGAATTTATTTTAGCTGTCCATGACTGATGGTAGCATGAGCTGGTTAAGAATCATACCCTGATCATTGCTCAGTTGCTGTTGTGCTTCAAGCCTCTCTCCATGTACAGGCCACCCAAGCGCTTTCACTAGGACAGCAGTGTGTATGAACCACTGGCTTCCATCCAACCTGTAAAATGTTTGTAATTATGGAGTCCCATTGAAATGAAATCAGTGAAACAGGGCTCTGCTCTTACAGGTGACACACAGAATCCAGAGATCCTGAAGACCTTTATATTTTTATTGTGAAATGATTCCTCCTGATCTTTGGATCTGTTTATTAATTGAGAAAAAACACTGTTCTGGTTAGCAGGATCACTATTTAGCCTGAAAAGATGCCCACCATCCAGAGGACAATGCTGTAAAATGTGTTAAGTAGCTGACCTACATTTTTCGGATATTGGGATGAAATCCACTGGCTTAGCTGAAATAGTGGTCAGCCCCCCAGCAGCCTCGTGCTTCTTAGGTTGYGACAGGAATCTGCTAACAGTGTCTAAGAATTCAAAGATGGCTCATTATGGCTTTGTTTTTCCTACTAAGTCATTCTCCATACTTCTGAAATGCAAGATAAGGTATTTTAATTTTTGAATGAATTTACCGGTCAGATTGGAAAATACTGACATCTGTTTCTCAGAGCTATGACTCGGATTAAGGCACCAATCCTGCAGTGTAAATAAGACCTCTTGCTGCATATGGCTGCTCCCCAATGCAGTTTGCAATTACCTGAAACCCATTCATCTGGAGTGTGTGGAACAACAGTAGCTTTCTGATTTGTTGTGTGCATCCCCTGGATGACCTACAGCTACCAAGCAGTGCAGTGAGCCCACTCCTTGTTCCTGCAAGTCTTTAACTCTTAGGACAGGTGCTGAGTTACAGAAATGGCTTATCTGGAAGATGCTTTGTTGATGCTTCCATAGAGGTTAAGTTCAAAGCAGGTGGATTGAGGGTAACCCAATAGGATCTTCTGTGTGCGATAATAACCAGGTTAATTCAGGGATGAAACATCGGGCTTACCCTGTGGCAGAGTGGCTCCAACGTACATTGCTGAAAGTCATCTGAATTTAAAAAGTTATGGTTGTACAGTGTACAGGGATGAAAAAGTTGGCTTACGAAGTTCAGGATTCAGTCTTTGGTTCTGCATGAATGTAAGGAAACSAAGTGTAATCTCTTATATCTTTTGATACTTTTTTTTTTATTTTCATGCGCCAAACATGCATTCTTGTGTCTCTGAGAAAAAACTCCTAGGTCAACTTCTGTGGCCTAAGAGGAATTTCAATTGTTCAGAAAATCACGGTCTGAAACTTTTTCCTTAATAATTGGAGCCAATAGATGCTCCCAGTAGTGAAGTTTCTTTCTTCTTCTCCTTAATTGCAAGCACCAGCAGAAAGCTGTAGTTAAGACACTGACAATAGAATAAATAGCTGACCTGATGGAGCRTGCTTGGGCTGTAGCCAGGAATCTCATCAGTAGATACTCTGTCCTTCGGGAAATGGTTCTTTCTCTTGGCTTTGTAAGTGTTGTAGTAACCTATTTAAAAGTAAAAGATTTTTTTTTTTTTTCTTTCTTGCTTTATTTTAAACTAAGCCTTTATTTTTATAAATCATCAAATTCCACCAAAGTGGTCTGGTAGATTGTGACTATTTTGAGAATAGGAGAGATTAATACTATTTGTGAATTACGGATTGGTTCTGCTTTTACTTATATCAGTATACGTCCAGCAATACGTGTTGTGAATTTATTAGGCTTAGATAACCCTGAGTGAGACCGGTATTATAGCTCAGTTCTGCAAAACATTGTGTTATTTCCAAAACACCATGTACATAACACCCAGGGTCTGGAACTGGAATTCTGTTCTCTCACAAGCTCCAGCGTACAGAGTCTGCAGCATAAATGTATCATCAGCGTATTAATTATCTGAATAATCAAAGTGAATGCCTACAGTTGCTGTTTGCTGGAGATTTCATCTGGTGGTCAGGAGCAGAGAAAATGCCAGCTAAGTAACAACATGCTCCAAACTGTTGGAGACTGATGTTGACCCCGCATTAAAGAAAGCCAACAGCTGTGCAAGGAACCAGAGGTTCTTCCCGTTCTACCTCTATGGGGTTGCTATGGGAACATGGGTATAAGAACCACTAATATGGACTGGCAGCAAGTGAAGGAAATCTGTTTTAAATGAACTAAATATAAACCATAGCATTCAGCTTGATACACCAGTCATGGACTAGTGCTTTATGTTGTTCAACCAGTGAATTTGTCAGTTGTTGAGCGAATGGAAAGTGTTTCTTGCTGACACTTCTCATAGGTTGAAGATGTTTTGTGGATGAAATTTGTTTGTGTATTTTGTTGGCTGTTGGTGATGTAAATGAGTAGTGTACAGAGCACAGAGCTAGTTCTTGAAGGAAAAAAAGTRATGCTTCTAGGAACGAAAAATGGCAGACATGAAAGTTGCATTTCTGATCTTGTAGGGAAGACCAGAGCTCATTTTCTGCCTGAATATGTTATCTGGATAATCAAAGTTAATCACCATTGTTTAACACTTTGGATTAAAAAAAAAAATTGTATCTGTAGATGTCCAAGAGAGTTGCCTCCTAAATTTAAACTAGCAACCAGATTGGTTCTTCCTGCTGAGAAAGTCATACAAACTGCTTGCGGGCTGTCATGTGGTGGGGGGATTTATGTGACTATTCCAACTCCACCGCTCATGTGAAACGGGCGATCTTTCACAAAATCACCAGGTTTGCAGAAAACTTTGAGTGCTGAAATCACTCTTCTCAGAAAGAGAAAGGAAAAAACCCCAGTCTAAAAGCAAAACTGGTAAGAGATAAAGTGAAATACAATTCAGATTTTCAGGAGCCTCACTTCTGCGTTCGCCAGAATAATGCTGCCCATTATCTACTTCTGTTTCTTATATCAGTTTACATACATAGATATATTTATTCTTGTTTCTTTTTAGGTAATCCTGATCCTTACCAAGTATTATCATACTGACATGGGGAAAGTGCTGGAGAGCTCTTTGTGGAGGTAAGTTCTCTGCTTTTCCTATAACCTTTCCCCCGCCCCGTTCTCAGAATAGGTCCATCTCTTTTCCCTTTTCTAACTGGTGCTGAGTTGAGCTGGTAGCTGATTGATGCTAATATAGCAAGATTATCCAGATTGTCATCAGCTCTTACTCCTTCTCTTCATTAAATGCAGTTCCTGCAGTTTAATAAGAAAGAGTTTGAAATGAGTTTTAACAATAGAGACAAACAGTGATAGAGAGTATAAGGTACCTTCCTGATGCCACTTTGCAAGATGCCATTCTTTTCCTTTTCTTAAAAATTTTGCATCAAAGTTACTTAAAAACTTTGAAATACTTACTGTGATTGGATGTGTCTGTTGGGAGTTCTTGCTGCTCTTGAGTACTGTATTGAGGTTAGTAAATAATCCTGATTTGGAAGTAATCACGATTGGATGAAATATAATACCAGTGCAGGTTATATTGTGTCTTACGACAACTGGGAATATGAAGTAATCCAAATAAATTTCTAAATTGATTCTCATTTCCTTAACATTTGTGAATTAAGATATGAATATGCTTGTTGCCTGTGTGTGCACAAATTGCACACTCAGGTGTATATCAGCACAAAACCAGGGCTAGGGTAAGCCTATGTCATACTAGTCATACTGGTTATCTTCTCGTGTTAATTTTGTTTTGCTAAGTGGGCTTTTTGTGCTCTAATTTTCTGTGTATCTGTATAAATCTTCCACCACAAATTTTTGCTAGACCCATTATGTACACTTCAAAAGTGAAGGTATTTCACTGTTATCAATAAATACAATATTGCTCCAATGTTTGCTATGCTAGTTTTGCAGGGTTATCTGTAGCAGTAGAAATATTCTTGAAATATTCTGCCAGGATATATAAATAGTTGTTATAAATGATAAATAGTTGTTATAAATGTCAGGAGACTTATTTGAGGAGTCTTACGTGAAATTCTTATGTAGCCCATAAGCTTCAGGTCTAGAAACAAATGGGTTGTCTAATACCTTGTGGCTTAGAGACTTGTAAACTTCTTACTGTCCCAAGAGCTTGTATGGGGACTCAATCTTCGTCTGTGTGTGTAAGGAGCTTTACAGAGACAATCCAAGAAAAGGAATGGGCAAGGGAATAGGAAGTGGGAAAAGTCTGTGACCAGGACATGCTGCACACCAGCCTTGTTACTTGTTTTGAAGGAGGCTGCATTGTTTTAACCTTGTGGGATTTCTCATAGTGACAGCGTATCCTTGCAATACCTTGTTGTCATACTAGTAGCTGAGTAGTACAGTCTGGCCAGGGGCAGTGGTCCATGCAGCACAAGGGTATTTTCAAGTAAAAAAGAAACTTCTAGTCATAAAAAGGGGGTATTCAGGAAAGAGAGTAAGATTAAATGGAGACTGCTCAGGATTGGCCTTTTTAGGGCTAGGATGGTTCATTTGTAATTATCCTTTAAACTTACAAGATGCGAAATTAATTGCACGTTTCTTTCTGTTTTAATTTTTGCCCAACATCTTGTGCAAAGAAGACAACCAAATGGCAATTTGGATACTCCCATAATTGCGTAAGCACACATTGCTTTCCCGTTACATGCCCCTGGCCTATGCAACATGTGCAATATGTTTCAAGTTTTGCTATCCACGCTTCAGTGTAATCTATCATAAAAGTCTTTTAAACTTATTCAGTCGGACTCTTCAAAATAAACTCTGCTCTTTCAAAATAAACATAAAACAGGCTTCAGATAATGTTGCTTTCTTTTGAGAATATAAACACTTTAAACAAGGTCATTCAGACCTTGCTGACAGCTGGTGTAAAGAAGAACTGGTGTGAACTGCATTCAAATAAAATTGATGCTAGTGTGCATCATAGGGAAATCAAGCCCTTTTACTTACAAGTAATAGATGTACCAGATGCTTTGGTTGTTTATAAAACTAGGATGGAAAAACAGAAAGGAAGCAAGTACTTAAGATTAGCACTTGGGCCAGGGGTGGTAGCTGATCCATCCCTAGGTATGTTCCGCTCTGGGCTCACCTCCTTCCTCCGCCTCTGCCCACTGTGGCGTAAAAGCAGCACATGCGGTTGTCAGACTGGGGGAGTTACAAAGTGCCTGGATCTGGAAAAGCACAAATGACACCAACTGGTGCAAAAATATCAAATAGTGCCTCTCTCTGTTGAGATGTAGCTCATTTTTGTACTAAATAAAATAAAAATAAATACTGTCTGTGAAGTCAGGGAACTTCTGTGTTTTTCTCTGTGTAAAATGGTTGGGTGTAAATTGATGAAGCTCCGTGTTTGCTGATGGAGACAGGGTGTTGTACTCACATTGGCAGCCTGCCCAGAATGCACAATGTATATATTTTTAAACTTTTTTGTTTGATTCTCTTTTGCATTCCTCTCATTTGCATCAGAACAAATATATGGTAAAACAGGTGTGAAAAATGTTATAGGTTTTTTTGTCAGGGGACAAAAGCCATTAATCTTTGTGAGGTTTCTGTGCCCTAGTGGGAATGGATCCTGTCCGGTTATTTCCTGAATCAGTCCAATGGTTTTTTTCTTCCTATCTTGCCCAGCTAGATCATACCAGACACTTCATATTCTCTAAGTCTCTAAGTGAAAATAAACTTCTTTTGTAGCCTGATCAATCCCTACCAGGTTAATTTTTTAATGTTGTTAATCTCCCACTTTTATCTTGCCGATCAGTAAATATTATCCTAGCTTGGCATTTATCAGTTCTTTTGTTTCTTGAAACTGCATCTTTCTTTTCTTCCTCTAAAACATATTTCCTCTTCATCTCTCTCTCATTTTCTCCCATCACTCAAAATAATTGTTTTTTTTCCTGCTTAGTGGAACAGGGAATGTGAAGGGAAGGGTGACTCAGTGGTCCAGTGATGCTTATTTGTTCTTAGTGACCTTGGAATTGCAGTCAGACTTCTAAGAGTAATGCAAATGGTGGGGAAAAACACCAGTTGGAGGTACATGCCCGGGGGGGCTTTATGTGAAGAAGATAGATTTTTTTGATTTTTTTTTTTTTTTTTTTTTTTTTTTTTCAGTGGATCTAGGTGACGAATTTCTGTGCCTCTGCAGAGCATTGTTAATTCGTGTAGGTAATTTATGCCTGCCCACACAGGTGAGGTTACAGGATTGGGAGGCCTAAATTTTAATTACCTTGGAATCTTTTCATTGTTGAATAACCAGGGAAAATGGTGCTGGATAATGAAAGTCTTAACAACTTTTTACTAGTAGCAGCCATGTCTGGTTACACTGAAAAAGTGGAGGCATAAATCTCAGTGGAAGCATGTGGTTAGAAAACACCAGGGTGTGCTTCTCTAGTCAGCTATTTCTGATACTTTGCTAATTTGCTTATTAAGTAATTGTTAAGGTTGGGGTAAATTGTATAGTTATTTGACTCAAAATAAGGTAGGGAAATAAACAGAGATAACATTGGTTGCCTCTTGAATATAAATTAAAATAAATTATTGAGAAGGAACAGAGGATTGTTTTCAGGTTTATTTTTAGAGTTTCTAAACTGCAGTACGTATTGGGAATACAGGTTGGTTGTCGTGTTAGGCCTCATTAGCATAATGAAAAAACTGATACTGTGACTAAAACTTAAAATTCAGATACTAAAATTATCTTCACAAATTGYGCATATGTGGAAGATACTTTGCATACTAGCGCTGTTCCTGTCAGAGCCCGCACACATCTTTATCCAGCATGTTTACAGTATGAAGGACCTGAATCAAACAGACCATTTAGGATAATAGATACTTGAGTATGTGTTTTCATATGCTTTATGGACCAGTTTGTGCATAAATGTATAGGTGCACATATTTTACAGCCTCAGGTGCCTGTTTGCATACGTTGCATGCCTGCAGCTTTAGATGTATATACTTGAATCTTACAATCAAATATTTTAACTTTGAATTGGTAGCCACTAAGAAATTAATACTAGTACTTATCTGCACACCTGAGTTAATTAATCCTAATAATGTCTCTTGGAAAAAGATAAATATTGTTTTTATTATTATTCCATTTTATACACGAGGCACCTGAGATGGTAACTGATTGCTGAAGGTTATGCAGTGACTGAGCACTCTGTGGCCATGGAATTGGCTTCCAATCCAGTGCTTAGGCTGGCTCAGAGTCCTGTTTCTGGTATGCATGTAGCCTTCCCCTTTTTAACTTGATCTAAGCAATGAATAATAGATGCTGATGATGATTGCTAATAAAGTTTTGATTGCATATTATCAAGCTGTAATGATATGGTAGTGCTAATGCGACTTGCTGTGTAATTGCCATTGTTCCCAATGGTATCACCGTGTTGTTATTGCTTCACCACAGCAAAACAAACGGCATTATTTGATGTTAACTGCCCTGTTAACTCCTCTTCAGCATTGCATGCTGAACCCCAAGTAGGCCCATTTTCAGAGATGTTGGGATATTTTGCCCTGTGTTGTCAATAATGAACTGCTAAATGAAGAAACAGACTTCTCTGACTGCTTAAATACAATTGGATACCCTTGCTGAACATCCTGGGACTCCTTACTCCAAATGCAGCCTGAGGAGGGAGCGAAGTCACAACCCTGGGCAAGGAGTTTGTGAGTCCAGGTCAGTGGCCGGGCAGCTGGAGGTGAGAGCAATTGGGTGAGCCTCACGGACAGCATGAGACTTGGCAAACCTCAGGGAGTTAGGAAAATCCTCTCTATGGTGGCACAGCTGTTTCTCTCTGCACCCACAAAAAGCCGCGTATTCAGGGCAAGGCCCAGTGGCACAAGCCCGCTGGGCGTCAGTAGCGATCAATGCACAGTGCTTTGGGCATTTACACAAAGGTGCATGCCTACACTAAGGTTAAAATCCAGACTACAAAGAGCAGGAGATTCTTTTAAAGTAGATGCAGTGAACAACATACCACTTGGGAAAGTAAAATTTCCAGACCCTGTGTGGCTCACAGAGTGTGAGAAAACGAGTGTGGGCATTTGTTTCCAAACTCTTTGGACTTGTAGGTGAAACTCATTTCACCTGTTTCCTGAAATTAATTTAAAAAGCAAACCAAGAAACCCAGTATAGAGTCTGGTGCCCCAGTGAAATTCTTTCTTGGTGTGAAGTGCTGTTTAATAAGTGAGCAACTGTATTCTGCAGCAACTTGCACTTCCAGATGGTCTTACATTGTGGTTCTGCTTTGAAAAGTGACTTTGTAGAAATGGCCCCAGGGGGATGGAGTTATTGAGTCTGTGATTTCCATATCAAATTTGCTCTCTTTCCAAGTAAAAACAAAAAAAGAAATGGGTTTCTAATTATTAGCCCAGTGAACTCAGCTTGGGATCGAATGTCTAGCTGTGCTTTCTCTGGCTAATGCATCATCCTAAGTAATGCAGGTTCTGCAATTAAAATAGACTGCCCTCAATTATACCTGTGCAGCTCTTTTGTCCTCCTGTTATATCCTTATTTACACCTGTTCCACTGTGAAAAGGTTTTGGGCAGTACTGTTGAAAAGGCAGTCCTGCAACTATAATTTTATTTCTCTTCTTGAACAACAGATTTTTATACTCTCTTTGATCATATTTCCATATTCATCTAACAGTATTACAAAGACTTTCATTATCTTTGCTGCAATTTCTGTCTTGCTAATACTCTACAGTGCATCATTATGAGTTGAATTGTGCAGGAAAGTCTCTATTTTAAATTTATTTTGGGCATTTAAAATGAGCTGTAAAACCATAGTTAGAAAGTGAACGTAGGGAATTCAGCCTATCAGCAATGTTTTATTATGGGTGTTAGGTGAGAAAAATACGTAAAAGACAAAGGAAATGAAAGGAACGTCTTGACAAACCTTGGAATGTGCAAGATATTGAAGAGATGGTTATTGACGTTTTTGACGGGCAGTGGTATTGATTTAGGGACCTAAAGGGTGCTGGTGTTGCAGTGTGCTTCTGTAGTGTGTGCTCTAGTGGACACGCGACCCACCATAGTCCTTCCTAAGACCAAGACCCATCACGCTGGCAATAACCTTGCTGTTACCTTGGTGCTGCACTTATCCTGTCACATGTTTTGGCTGTAGCTTTTGGCCATTCAATAAAGGAATGRACTTTGGTTGTGGATGTTGGGAACCATTCTCTGAGTCATGACCTGTAGACCCCTTTGAAGGAGATGTCTTCTAAATGGCTAGCCAGGGCACAGGACTTAGCTTAAGGAGGTCCTTTAATGTCTGTGTTACCATAATAGCATTTTAAAAATATTTTTATGTCTAGTATGTGTGAAGGTCTGAACTGAAAAAAAAAAAATCCCACAAGCAAGTAAAAGCTACCAAAGACGTCTATCCAAAATTATTTAGTGAATATCTGTTGCTCACAGAGGAGAGTGCTGGGTCATAACTACTCTTCCAAGTCTTCAACAGCTCGGACTGGTGATGATGATTTCGAATGGTTACATGTTTCTACACTAGTTTGTGAATACACAAAGAATGTATGACATATGGATTAAGATCCAGTTGGAAAGCTGTGATTTATATAGTTAGGAAAAGGCTCTTGCTTGCAGTACACTTGTGTTTATTGGAGCTGGTTGCAGCATGGCTGCTGAGCATGTTAAATATATCTTGGAGCATGGGAATTTTGCTACTTTACAGGTTGATTTCTATTTTTTTTTTTTCTTTTCTTCTCTTTAATCCTCCTGGAAAAGGAATTAAATAATTGTGAGATGTAACTCATAATGAGTGAGTCAATTTATTAAGAAAGAATAACCATTTATTTTAAATGGTTTAAGAATCCTGTCCTATTGTTTGAGTAACTTGAACCTAAGTCATAGAATTTCTGATTGCTTTAACTGGAACTGGTATCATAAACATTTTTTACAGGCACAGGCTGTGTGGGAATTGTACCACAGGTTCTTGTTTTAAGTAGATTCCTTTTGGCTGGGACTGACAGTGATAGAATAAGCAATCTTTCCTACCCAAAACCCATCCAGGTCGGTAGCAGTAGGAAGTTCAGGAAAGCCACTTCACTGGCRTTTCCTCAGATCTGTCATGGTATCTTATTGCATAAGCCTCCYTACAAGAAACGATCATCTTTCTTGCTAGCCTCAGCAGACAGGTTTAAGATGAGGAGTAGAGAAACAATGTCCTTCTAAGCATTAGTCGTTTGTGGGGTTTGTAATTTTGTGTGTGTGTTGGTTTTGCCCTCTCTCCCAGCATAAGAGGGAAGCTGCATTGGCACTGCCCACAATCCACTTTTATATGATGAAACTGAGAATTGCAATCTCAGAGCTTTTATTGTGGCATGATTCCTCTGTACTAAATTCATATAAAAACAGTTGAGCCATCAGTTTTTAGCTAATCAGAAGTACTTTGCTGCATTGTCATCCATTAACTCCCACTGTCAGCAGGCCAGCACAGCAGGGAGGTGCGGAGCCCGTAACCTAGGGGCAGATGGAATGACACAGTATATATATTAAGCTATGTTTCCTTTGCCACTCTGCAAAATGGAATAAATAAGAAACCACAATCAAAGCAGCTGGTTTCATTGCTCATCACATTTTTATGATGATGAATGAGGTATAAAAACCTGAATAGGATATATTTTTAAAAACTGAAAAGGGCAAAGTCATGGCTTAGCGGAGCATCTGGTAAAGTAGATATGACGTTGCACTCAGCAACTAGTGACGCTACTGGTTCCACCTTCAGCCTACTGTGTGTGACCTTGTTTGAAGAACCCACTGTTCCTGTGCTTTCCTCTGCTTGGTCTTTGCCTGGTGTGTTTCTTTGAAATATAAGTAATTTGGAGAACTGATTGTACAAGCGCAGTGGGAYCCTGGTCAGTGCTGGGGCTGTAATGCTGCATTAATACAAATAATATGAAGGATCTGTAAAGCGTAGGGATGTTTTGTGTTTTGTCTCCTTAAAGTTTTTGGCTTGAGCCTGAGAAGGACAGGGGACCATCAGAGAGCATTGACATACCATGAGACCCATCTGAAAACAGCCGTACTCTTACTACAGGGCAGCTGATGATGAAGTGCCTTTTCTCATCGGCTATTTTGAAAATGCTGTTTTGCAACCCCCCGTTGCTTCTCTTAGTGTTGGGCACCTTGTGTCACTGATGTGGTATGCGGCATGTGAGCAGCTTCGCTTGCTGCTGTAGTATGTGCTGTCTGCTCTAGTGCATTCCCTGCGAACTGATTGCAAATTAATTTGGTTGTTGGGGCTGAATGAATGAACAGCTGCACAGTTAATTATGCAGAATGGTATAGAAAAATGTAGTGTTAATGTTTTATGCTCTCATTATCCCTGCAGTATGGAATATATTTTTCAGTGTGAAAATAACAAAGGCAATATTTCCCACATAATTTATTTATTAGGAACTTTGTACTGTTAGGCAGCTTTCTCTGCTTTAATTTGGAAGGGATTGGGACAATTAAAAACTCCATACAGGCCAGTTTTAAAATGTAAATATAATCCTGTGTGCTGAAGAATTTGGGGGCGTGGGTAGTCTACAAAAATTAAACCCATCCTACAGTAAGATTTAAATGTCTTGATTCTTTTTGGTGTTCTGAAATATGGAAGGTTAGTCGAGAGTTTTTCCTTCCACTCCCTGCCACCTCTCATTGAACAGATGACTGATAATTAATCAATTAGTCAATTGAAGCTCTGTTTCAGCTACTTTTTGTTGTTGTTGTTGTTGTTGTTTGGTTTGTTTTCATATGATATTTTGTCCCTTCCTACTTCTGCTCCCCTCTTTCCACTTCAGCATCATTTCTTCCTATTGCCTATAGGGAATGCAATATAGGGCTGGCAACTTATTTTGCTTCAACAAATAGCCATTCTTGAGCTAACCTTCAAAAAAAGATACTTCGCTTTCTCACCAATTTTCCCTCCTACTGGCCTTTTCTTGCTAGCTATTGCCCTCCCTCTTTCATGGGGCTGGGTTCCTGTCTCTTCCAGGCCTGACTTCTCCAGTCCAGACTGAAGAAGCTGCTTTTTGGATGATGTATTAAGTGCCTACCAAAAGTTTTTGCATTTTTACCTAACATGTCAGCTCCAAGGCTGGCTTTTGAGGCTGTTCCAGAGCTGATGTCCTTCTGATGGCAGGGCTTTTCCCCCGTAGTTGCTTTGACAGACTGTAGATATTTCCATGACCTGTGAGCAATTTGATCCCAATTTTCTATCATAGGATCTGAAATTGTAATTTCAGTCTGAGGGGGTGGAAAGTACCTGTACCGCCTATTTGTTGAAAAGCACCTGTCTGTGTTAGTTTTTTTTTTTCAAATCTGGTATGTACTTTCTTGACCAAATGAATATTGTTTTTCTTCAAGAGGGTGCATGCAGTTTGAATTACGCCCCTTGATAAAAAGACATTGCAGTATCAGTGAAATACAGCCACCTCTGGGCAAAAGCCAGGGAAACAAGTAAAGCAGACACGCAGTAAAGTGTGCTTTCTTAATATCAAAAAGACCAACAGTTCAGCTCAAAAGCATCTACATCATTCAACCTTTTGATATCCAGTCTTTCAAGCTTTCCTTTCTGGCAGGAAGAGGATGTATGGTCGTGCTTTCTGTACAATTCAGATAGTTTTCTGTAACGCTGATCCGTCCTTAGGATCGCTGGCTGTTCTGAAGACTTCAACATAAAATGTTAACACATGGGAGAGAAAATGATTTTAAATTTTACTCTCTTCCAAGAATTTGGAGACTTATCACTGATTTATCTTAATTCTTACCATATGCTGTCCACTCCCTAATTTTGTAATGTCTCTTTGGGATACAGTGTATGCGGAAAAATGTGATTTAAAAATAAAGTTGTGCTGTTCTGAAGTACACTGGCTAGAGTTTGAGATTTCTCTCCCTTTACCTTACCCCTAGGCACCGTCTGTGCTAAATACTGGTCTCTCAGGTTTCAGTAGTTTTTAATTTGCTTTTTCTTCAGCCTGATATGTAAAATTAGAAAAATAGTAATATTTTACTTTTTAGCCTCATTTAAAAATAATTGGAAGCAAAATATACACGTGATGGAGTTTTGCAGGTGTGATGATTTCAGGTGCGTAATGCTTARACTCTCGGTGCTATTTTGGTGCAATTTTCAGCTTAGTTCAGGCTGCTCTGTGCTAATGGGAAGGACGCACCAGTAAAATATTATTCCTCTGCGCTGTGAGAAGGCAGCGCTTTCTGGCAAAGTGCAGAAGCCCAGAGTGAAGACTCTCATGCCTCGGCTTTCCATATGGCCTCAGGTGAATATATGAATCTGTCGGTGTTCCAGAGTGGAAAGCGTCCAAGAAGCACATTTAAATAAAATTAAAGAAGGAAAGAAAGTTAATTATTTAAAGATCAGAAAAGTATGTTACAAATATGCTGCATAAAGGACCCTGACCTATCACAGAACTACCTTTGTAGGTCACAGTTAGAGGAGACCTTGACTCCTTGCTTAAATATACTTCAGGTACAACATCTCTTAATGTGCCCTGGTATGTGAAATGCGGGGTTGGATTTCCAAGAACTTCACAGTGATAATAGGACTTAGCTTCTCAAAAGGGATGTTAACATTTCTTCTTTACTTCAATAAGTAAATATGAGTAAATATTTAAGYATCAAATTATATTTGATTTCCATGTTAACTGGGAGTCTTGGTCTTGGTACTTCCACATGCTTGAGTTTTTATAAAATTTGTTAGGATTTCATCTTGGGAATTGATACACGTTGATATTATTATAATAAACATTATTATTTCTTTTTTCTTTAGCATGTTTGGTAGGGCTGGGAATAGGACATAAGTTTTCTGACTCCCTGTTGATCACTTACATAACTGCTTTTCTGGGAAGTTTCTTCTGTATTGCATACATTCAGAGAATGATTTTGGTTGCAAGGGAGCTCTGGTGATCATCAGGTACAACCCCTGCTCAAAGCAGGGCTTGCTGCAGAAGTTAATCAGGTCGCTCAGGGCCTTGTACTGTCCAGTTTTGAAAATCTTCCAGGATGGAGATCCCACAGCTTCGCTTGGAAACCTCTGTCCATCCTTTGCTGCTCTCATTGTGAAGGGTTATGTCAACTGGAATGTCCCATCTTGCAGCTTGTGCCTGCCATCTATCGTCTTTCCACTATGTACCCTGGTCCTGTCTTACTTAAAACCTCCGTTTAAGTACTGGAAGACTGAAGTCAGATTCCTCATTAGCCTCGCTTCCCAGATTAGCCAAACTCGGCTCCCTCAGCCGTTCCTTCTATGTCCTGTGCTCCAGTTCCCTCACCATCTTAGTGACCCTCCACTGGACTCACTCCAGGTTGCTGATCTCTATCTTCTATGAAGCACCACAAAACTGAACACACTTACTTTATCCCATTTGTAGAAGTGGGATGATCTGTCCTCTGGGCGTCCCTCTCTGCTGCTCTCCCCACATGAAATAGGCTGTGCTTGGATGAATGGTATAGAGTAGTTACCTTATTTATCTGAACGTAAAAACAAGTGTGAAAATCCCTAAATGCCAAAATCATTAACAGTGGGAATTCAGTTCTTTAAACATTACTTAGACACCCAAGTCACTTCATTACCTCTTGAAAAAGATAACATTGGTCTTGTTTGCATTGAACCTCTCAGCGTAAGAACAGTGGGGATGCCAGCATTTACTTCTTGTCCTCACTTTTGTTGTGCCGTATGAATTCTTGATGGGTTTTGATTTAGTTGCTGGTACATTATTTATGACATCTCSTGGCTGCAACTGCTGTAATCCACAAACCAAAGCCAAGCCCATCATTTCTAGTCATAGAATTGTAGTTTGTTGTGGAGCAGCTCCCAGGTAATTAGGCAGGATGTGCTGTAATTGGTTGTAACATGGGCTCTTCTAAATAAAACATTAATCAGACTGAATGACAGGTTAAAGTATGTTTTTTTTTCTTTTGAGGATTTGTCTACCACAGGTAAACATTATTGTGGCCACAAACATTAGGAAGATTAATGTTGCCAGGAAAGGAAGGAGAATTATGTTGGTTTTTTTAATGATCCTTCACTTAGAAGAGACTTCTTTTAAGTCAGAATATTGAAATGTGCAAAGCAGAGTTTTTGAGGGCAAGAATTCATGTACTAATCCTGGGATGTGCGTAAAGCTAAAGTCTTATTAAAAGAGTGGACTTCATACAGCAGTTTTTACTGCTATTGGATTTATGATGTTTTGGACAATTTTGGGTCATCTTTAGCTTGATCTGTACTTGATTGACAAGGTTTCAAGGATCAAACATAGACACCTGGAATCACTAGAGTAAAAACTGCTGATTGCTTTAAAAAGTGATTATGAATGGAGAAGAAATTTTAAGAGGCACAACACTAGTTTGGTGGATTTCTTGTCTCTTGGCATCTTCCCATCAAAGCTGGATTCTTTTGTGGAGTATGTGATGGATACAAGCTAACTGGAAACAATGCAAAGGAAATGGGATGAAATTCAGCATTAGCTCTGAAAGTCAGAATATACAGTAGCCACTCCAAATCATGAGAAGCTAATAGATGTGCTTCAATTCATGCAGCAAGCTTGTGAAACAGTCCTTGCCACAAGAACATTTAGGACTGGGGATGGGAAACAAAAGGGAGTCAAATTGCATTTGTTCCATTGAAGGTTGTTCCCTCAAACGTGTTATTTTGCCATATTGTTTTCTTAAGAGAGAAATTAAAGAAGGGTCAAAGTTTTTCTCTTTTATGACTCTGTCCTGTTTTGAATCTRTATGTTCAGTTTGACTGGCTAATCAGGAATGGTGTTTATGAAGAGCCTCTAGTCTGCTCTCTCGCAGGTGGCAAAGAAAAGTGAATTACTGTGTTACACATTACAAAGCAAGTGTCGGGATGACACTGAGGCAGAGCCTAGACAAGACAGGGATTCTTCCAGTTTTTGTTTTGCTCCACAGAGTGCTGCATATTCAGTACTTAATTTTCCTTTGCACCCTCTCTGTAAAATTCCCATGAGTAGTAGCAGCTGTTGCTGCTGTGCTCACAGTGAGCTGGATTTCCCTGTCAGCAAGTCACAGARTGATTTCATTACCAGAAAACAGTCACTCCAGAAGAAGTGAACTGTGTGGTATCACCCTTGGGGACAAGCTAACCTGCATGGCCCTCCACCTCCTCTCCTTGAAAACAAACCGTATTTTAGGGCACAAATGCATGTACCCTATTGGGGGCCAAGGCAATAAATTGGTGTAATTGGTGTAAAGAGTGCTAGTGCTTTTGGAAGCAGTGGGGCTGTAATGATTTGCACAGGTTACAAGGCAGGTCCTACAACTAACAACAGACTTCAACTGCAGTTTGTACCAATTGTGGATTTTTTAGAGCAAATGTTTGTGGCGTGTAGTGTTATTTATTATGGAAGTAGTAATCATCTGTTCCCATTCTTTTTTTCCCTCTGCTTGGTAGCCTCTGAGGAGACATTCCTTTGATCACTGGAGTATCTATTCTGCAGATGAAGCCCTGCAGCAGAAAAGGGGTTAAACTTGAGCTCAACAGCAGGAATTTTCTCATCTTGACAGTTTGCACAGCGATTTTTTTTTGCAGCACAAAGCATTTTCATCTAGGCAGAAATTGGGTGATCTTACCTTGGGGTGGGAGGGTGGGARGAAGGCAATATCAATTGTAAACAGGTTAGATTATTCTGAGTAAAAACTGTAGGCTTGAAAGGCCTTGGGCTTCCTCCATGCATCTGATGATGATTGTGTTTGTTTGGACATGAAAGTGGAGAGAATTGATGTGTTAGAACTAAGTCTCCTCATCCGTTTGTTCTCAGCTTCCAGACCTATTCTTTGCTCTGTCACAAGCAAGGATCTTTGTTGAGCCTCATCCCTTATCACTCATTTTGTCACTTAGTGTAATGGGCAGAAGATTTCAAGRAGGCACACTGGAGGCCAAGTGGCTCTGGAGTAGATTCTTGGCTCCTGGTTTCCTTCTGCGTTTGATAGCAAATGGCAAGAGTCCCAGTGTTGAACCGAGTCCTTGTCCCCCAACCAGGCTTAACTCAATCCTGCCTAGGCAGCTGAATGGCAGCGAGACAGCCGGTTGCAGAAAGGCAATAGTTTCGACCTGTTACAGTTTGCTCACAACACCTGGCTTAGCTCCGTATTGAAAACAAGCAAATGGATCAGTCCCACCTCTGCATAAAGATACGAATATTAAAACGTAAGCRTTAAGAGATCTGATTGCCTCCAGCTGTCTGGGACCAGTGCTCAGAATTTGGTCAGTGGTAGGGTCGACACTTGGCATGGGATCTGGTGCTCTCACATTTTATTTTAAAATCAGCACATGACTCACCCAGAGTCTTGCAAGGCTCACCAAAGCTGTTATCAGTGCTCCCTTCAATGTAAATGTGCCGTGAGTCAGTCACTGTATTTGTTCACGTGCTAAATAAATTAACGCAATATTTCCATAAATGATAAGTAATTACCGATAACCCACCTAATTTTCAGAGGGTGGGTGTTCAATACTTTCTAGWTACTGAGTTCTTCCCTCTGAGTACTCAGAATGGGAGTTACCCAGAATTTTTATCATCTTTGAAATTAAATGGTGAGATGTCCATGAAAAAAAMCACTTGATAAACAAAGAAAATGTACTATTCACCAAGTTTTGTGGTTTAGTTACTGAGGACCCAGAATTCTCGGGATCTGGTAAGGATGACAACTGTTTTGTTTATGCAAAAGAAGTATCACCAAAGAGAAATTTATAAGTTGAACCCGTTTTGTTGGTTTCCACTTTGTTCTTCCACATCTTTACCAAAATTCTGCTWAAGCTTTTTTCTTTAGAAATTAGCCTGGGAGTTTTTGAACTGATATATTCTGCTTCACTGATTCTTTTCTGTATCATATTRTGGGAGTTTGCTATCTTTTTAAATTGAAGTTTCCTGATACTCATTCTCTATTTGAGAGGGTGGGGGGAAAGCACACTATGCAGTATCAGTAAGGTTAAATGTATTAAAAGCTGGTTAATTCACAGATCTTTTAAATTTAATTAACATTGAGTAATTGTAACTGCCTGGAGTTTAGCAGTGATCAGTATCAGCCTTGCTTCTAGTTAGCTTTTTAACCACTTGACAGTAAATACAAATTATTGCTGATTACAGTTATGGGTGACAAAAAAGACTTGGCAGGGTTACAAGGACTRGACTGACAGAAGAGCTTTAAGTTGGCCCATTAAAACCAAGTTCAGCTTAATGGAATGCTATTTATCTGGGAGCAAGAAATGTGGGATATGATGTACAAAATATGTTGGCATATGGTGGAAAATAGTGATGGTAAAAAGGCTGAGGGGATCAGAGAGGTGACCTCCATGGTTTTGTCTTGGGTAATTACAAACTTCATGTAAACCACACTCATGAGTAGGGAGAAGAGCAGTATCTTGCTTTCTGTGCACGTTGCTGCGAGGGTGATGCTGAAATACGTCAGGGCCTCATGTCCATACATTCAGATGCATGTAGAAAAGTGGAAGAGAGTCACAGGAGCATTTGAAAGCTGGAGAAAATGGCCTGCTGCGAGAGGTGCACAGAGTTCAGTCTTTCAGCTTACCAAAGGGAAGTAAAGGGCTCTTTAATCTAACGGTTAAGATTACAAGAGGGCTTGATGTTTGCTCTGCTCAAGCCTAGGTGACCCTGGCTGTAGCCAGTAGGCTGCAGGGAAATGATGGCCGTGTCTATTCATTTGTTTTCTCTTTCTGATATCCCCCATCTTATCTGTTTTGACCAAAAATACCTTTCTGGCTCCTTGCTCCTTAGCCAAACAGATTTCTCTGTGAACTATTTTCTAGTTTCTAGTAGTTTTCCTTAAAAAAGAAAGGGAGGCAGAAACTGCTCTGTTGGATGAGCATGTTTGTTCTCCGATTGTTTTTGCGGGGGTGGGATAGAGGGGAGGAAGGCCAAAGAGGAGTAAGAGGCAAGTAAGAAAATAACTATATGTGGCAGAAGTCATCACTATGCTTTACAAAAAGCTTTCTAACATTTTGACATGCCAAAAATGCTTTTTAAACAACATTAACTTAGTTTATAAATTTCATCCCACTTAAAAATTAACAGTACATAGCATCAATTGTGCATTGGAAGAGTGGGTAATCTCGGTCTGATTGCTCACAGCAAAGCTGTTAAAATGATCGGAAGCCCCACCAGAGTCGATGCTGATTTATGTTCCCATAAGGCAACTGCAGCAGAAGGACCAGGGAACTGATACAAATGTAGCTGTGAAATATGGTCTTCTCCTTGGATGTGACGATTCAGGTCAGAGCTTCGGCCATCAGCACAATGATCAGTTTTATTTTCCTGTCTGTTTAGTTTCATCAATATTAGGTTTTGAAACGCTGAAACCTTGTTAGTCGATCCTTTTAAAGACCATGTGAAGCAAGAAAGTATCATCACCTCTGTGCAATAGAGAGACAGGAAGGAATCCAGACTCAAGCATGGTGATGTTCACTGAGAGCCTGTGTAACTAAGGTGTCTTAGCGAAGTGCAACGTGTGCAGACCATTTCTGTGTGCCTTCAGGTGCCTATGCACTCTCAGGCTTTGGGATTTCCTTCTGAGAGCAGGGGCAAGGATATTATTCCTGTTTTGTTTGCTTCTCATCCACATATTCTGTCACTTCGAATGGCAATGTTTTCCCAAGAGAGCGTTAATTAAAAAGAAACAAGATATTTCAAATTGAAAGGTTATCAGCAAATGCTGCAGGAATGAAAATGTTAAATGAGTGAATCTCCTGCATGTCTTCTGTGTCAATGCTGCTTATAGAAACAATCCCAAGAAAGAGATGAAACGCCCAATGGCTTAGATTGGTAGCATTTATTTAACAATTTGAAATACTCTAACTACCCACGTACTTGTTAGGAGAAGGAGAAGGGGTTGGTACTTGGAGGGAGAACAGATGACTTACATGATTCAGAAACACTATAAATTAGTAAATGCAGATTTTGTTTAGGTTTAAATAGAGGTGTTTTGAAATGATGCTAGACAGCTTGGATGTGGGGCATTTCTCTGAGCAGAGATTGTATGTTTTTGGTAGATTTTAATGGTCAATTTGAGTAGCATCCACACTGGGTAAGCAGTCTTCTCTAATTTGAAAAGTTATTCAGGTTTTGTTCTGAATTGCACTGTTACATTTAGATGGATTAAAAATTATTATAATTTAAAATAAATGGGCAGGAAAAATAAATCAAGATGAATTCTCTATTGGAGGATATGGTTTCGAAAACCCCTACTATAAATACCCTCCAAAACATCTTGTACATGCAGAGAAAGCTTTTTAGGAGATTATTGTTTTAGGAAAATTTCTTTTACATTTTTCCCTTTCTTGCCATTCTTTTTTTTYCCCTTTTTTCTATCAGATGAGGAGTGAGGGAATGAACTCATTGAGTATGGTGAGAATCAGAGTGATGTAGTGCAAAGCAGTATTAGAGTCCTTCTCAGCCACACACTCACCATTTTCAGCCCTGTATTCTTTGAATTGGGATAAGGAGCCATTGGGTCCTTATGAGTCAGCTCCGTGCACCTTCTGCTTTAGGAGGAAGATAAGGAGTCAAAACCAGATTCTTCAAATAACATAACCTCCATTTAAATCCTGTGGAAGTTATATTAAAAGGAGAATCACTCCCTGGAAAGCTTTTGCAATGTGAGAATTGAATTTAACAGGCTAAGCTTTCCGTGATAATAATTGCACAGCTAAAGATGATGCAAATTTAATGGCTCTAATCAGATGAGGTGAAAGAAAGCAAACATTAGGTCTATGCTTTAATTTGTGATTTGTTCTACTGATGATTCTTCTGTGCAAGAAGAAAGGTGTGTTGTGTGTGTTGTTCCTTTTTTTTTTTTCCCTTTTTCTTAACCTAGAAAGCTTTGGAAAATATTAATCCAATTGAGTGTTCTTCATCCAGCTTAAAATGATACATTTTACAGCATTTAAATTAAAATAGTTTACTGAAAATTACCATCTAGAAAATGAGAATGACCATAGTAGAGTACTAAGCTGGACAGTCCTTCATCTCTGCCAGTAGCTCATACCAAGTACTTATGAACTGTAAGAAAAGGACACAAGTCTGTAGTGGAGTTTCACAGAATCACATAGTGATTGGGGGTGGAAGGAACCTCTCAAGGTCGCCTAGTCCTAGGCCCCTGCTCAAAGCACGGTCGACTATAGCAGGTTGCCCAGGACCATGCTCAGCTGGGTTTTGAATATCTCCAAGGACGGAGACTCCAAAACCTCTCTGGGCAACCTGTACCAGTGTTTGACCCTCTTCACATTAAAAGGTCTTTTTCTGATGTTTAAATGGAATTTCCTGTTTCAATGCGTACCCATTGCCTCTTGTCCTGTCACTGGGCATCACAGAGAAGAGTCTGGCTCAGTTTTCTTTACAACCCCACCCCCCTCACGTATTTATACACATTAATAAGGTTCTCCCTGAGTCTTTTCTTCGCCAGGATAAACACTCCCAGCTCTCTCAGTCTCTCCTCATGTGTCAGATGCTCCAGTCCCTTAACCATCCTTGAGGCCCTTAGCTGACTTGCTTCAGTATGTCTATGTCTCTCTTGTACTGGGGAGACCAGACCTGGACCCATCACTCCAGACTGACTCACCAGTGCTGAGTGGGAAGGATCACCTCCCTCGGCCTGCGGGCCACGCTCTTCCTAATGCAGCCCAGGAGGCTGTTGCCTTTTTTTGCTGCAAGGACACATTGCTGGCTCATGTTCAACATGTTGTCCACCCTTGCTGAGTTTCATGGGATTCCTGTCAGCCCGTTTCTCCAGCTGTGGAGGTCCCTCTGAATAGCAGCACAGGCATCCGATGAATCAGTCACTCCTCCCAGTTTTGTATCATCTGCAAACTTGCTGAGGTTACAGTCTGTGCCATCATCCAGGTCATTAATGAATATGTTAACAGTATTGGCCCCAGTGTCAACCCATGGGGTACATTACCAGTGCCTCACCTCCAGCTGGACTTCAGGCTGCTGATCACAACCTGCTGAGCCTAGGATTTCAGCCTACCTCACTAGCCACCTACCTAGCCCATACTTCATCAGTTTGTCAATTAGGATATCATGGGAGATGGTGTCAAAAGCCTTGCTAAAGTCAAAATAAACAATATCTACTGCTCTCTGCTCATCCTGTGAGCTACCTAGAAGGTTATCAGTTAGGCTAAGCATGATTTTTCCCTTCATAAATCCATGCTGACTACTCCCAAACATTCTTGTTCCTATATGTAGAAATGGGTTTCAGGATTATTTGCTCCATCCTTCCCAGGGATGAAGGTGCGGTGGACATGCCTGTAGTTCCCCAATCCTCCTTCTTGCCCTTCTTGAAGACAGGAGGGATATTCATTCTTCCATGAACACTCTCCCAGCCTCTAACAATTTTTGACTCAGGCAGTTCCTGAGCCTGAGGTGCAGTCCCTTTGTTTAATATCCCT